>JAHWFP010208351.1:0-22709 GCA_023313725.1 Lithobius niger | reverse complement strand
CAAAAGCAAGCAAGTTAGGATCATTTACTTACTCAAGCTGGAACACAGCCTGACATGCTACCCTTGCTTACTCATCCGTTGCCCGAACACCAATGGAGCAAGCTTATGGCAGAGCCAAGCTGCTAACTCTTTCGGTAGGACTCAACAGACTCAGAGGCCTGCAGCCAACATCCCGAACCAGTTATGAGTGCAAGAGGAGCAGCCTCACTACTACACAAGAGAGTCCAGTCAAAACCATTTCCAATCTCACTAGCTATGCCTAGAATGCTACCCTTGCGTGCCCGCCACGCAACCAGTGTGCCCAAATCAAAGACGGACGGAGCAAGATTACGGTAGGCCAAGACAAGGCGTCGATGCTCGTCCACAGTACAAGACCATCCTCTTAAATGCATTCGCCGGTGGTCCATGCACGACTCACCCAACCTCTAAGGCCGAAGCCAAAGGATCAAAGGCCAGCCCAACGATCTATAGCACAAGAGCCGAGACTCCCAAGTCAGGTCATGGCACTAATGCTTCCAAGCTCGTCTGCAGCCTGATTGCAACTCTTGCCTACCCGCCCATAGCCCAAAGACCAACAGAACAAGGTTGGAAAGAGAAAGGCTGCCTCAAAGCTCATCAACAGCTACCACTCCCCCAAATGTCACGCCTCTGGCACCCAAGTGCTAAGACTTTCCGGCGACGTCGCACAGCAAGATGAACAAAGCAGCAGGTAAGTATCAAGCAACTTCTGAATATCGTCCTTTCGTGTCACGCTCTTTTCGGTCACGAGGAGCGGTGTCTCTCGTACCGAGCGCATTTGTGGTTTTTCATTTTTCTCCAGGTTTGCCCCGCACCACTTTGGCAGAACCCTGCTTTCCAAAGCTCCAAAGCGTGGTCAGGAGCATGGCTGCACGCGACAAGCCACCCTTCCTTAGTGCATGCCTTCGGCAATGTGCGGGCACTGCTTGATGCCATAATCGGAGCCACAGCGCATTTATCTGTTTGTGGTAGGAAAGAACACAACTTATATTAACCCCCGGCATTATTGCTTTCGGGAGTTCCAGCAATCAAAAAATAAAGAGACATGCTGCTTTGCCTCCAGAGAATTCATCGAGTTCCAAAGTGTACGTAGAAGATGGAATTTAGGTGAACCCAGGAACTCCTTCTTTAAAGTACCAGATCTGGCCTGACCTGCCTGTACCACCAGTCATGTGTCCGAACCATGTGAACAAGATGTAAACACAGACCGATGATGCTAACAGACTTCGTGTACCCTAGCCGAAAAAGTAAACACACTCCGTCATCGTAGCAGCTAACCCGTCCTATGTGCCCTCGAACCATCCGGAGAAGACGTAGAGCAATCACACCACAGAAAGCAAGTCCGTAACCGTTGCCCCCCAGTACTCCTGCAGTTAGGACACCAAGTGGTTGAGAGCGATTCGGCGGGTCTGCACGGCTGCACAGAACCCTCGACTCTCAGCTCTGTATCTTTCACTGAGCCTTTTCAGTCTCCTCCAGTGTGGGTGTGAACCTTCATGGTTGAAGTTGACTTAGGTTTGTTACCATGTGGCTAAACTTGGTGTTGAGAAGCAATCTTCCTCCATCTCCATTCACGAGCGTGAGTTATTTGGGCTGCTTAGGGCTTCAGATCACAAAAACGTCGGTCGCAAGAGTAAGGTTTCCCCGTGATCAGGGCCATTATTTAAACTTAAGACCGAGGCAGAAGCAATGACTGTGGACTCCCAGTTTCATCCAAATAAGACGGCCAAGGACATGGCCGATATTCACAAACACTGCTTTCTTTTAGTGAACATCAAGATCACGTAACCATGAAGGGCCGATCTCTACGTGTCGGGACCATCAAGTCACTCGCATCTCACTGAACGTGTCAGGAATCTTCAAGACTCCCTTCTACTGCTTTAAAACTACGTTGTGCTTCTACCGACTTTCATTTAGTGCACATCAATATCACGCAACTATGAGGGGCCGATCTTTATCAGCGCTGGAAAGGCAGATGGTGTCACGATCTGCCTAACGGACAAAAAGTGAAAATAAGCCTGCGGCGTGAATGAGAGGCATGTCCCCGTTCAAGCTAATCAAAGCTTAGCAGTATTCGCAGATGCCGAAGGGTACAACCACAAAAACCAGCAAAGCAGACCATTGCCCTTCTAGTTCTTTCTCTCTCTGGGCTTTCTCTTTCCTCTTTTTACTGCCCTTGCCTGCCCATCCATGGCCCGAAGACCACCACCACTCTCTTCGTTCATGCCTTCATACTTTGAATCATCGGGCCTTTTCACTGATCAGACCTCACCTCCATCCTGTCTGTTGCTTGGCATGCTACCCTTGCCTACCTGCCCATGGCCCAAATACCGACGGAGCAAGATTACAGTAGGGCTGGGCAGCTAACGTTCATGCCATTATACTTTGAATCATCGGGCACTCTCACTCATCAGACTGCAGGGTGGTAACCACCTTCTTTTCCCAAAATCTGCTCAAAATATGGCACTCCTTCAGCTAAAATGCGAGCATTTAACCTCGAGAGCCATAGCTGCCTCATGCCCAGCCCAGTCTGCCTTTCCCACGTGGTGGCACTCTACCCAACATGCCTATGGCTAAAATGCGACGTGTGCCTTCTTCTCCCCGCATCTGCCCAAAATCTGGCACTCATTCGTCCAAGCCCATCGATAACACAATGTTTGGTAATTAATATATACCGTGGTTGTTATTAATATATACGGTGGTAGGGATAACTTGCCCTATGTATGATTTGGACCCCTACATCTGCATTGCTAACGCAGAAGAAGGGGATTCCTACTAACGAAAATGGGAATCAATAACCCGTGCCAAAGTGCTGGTTGACGGCATGAAGTAGCCAAAGCCCTGAACAATTCGTGCATTGATCGGTTGCAAACCCTGTTTGGCCACGCTAGTTGCTGAGTGCATTTTGGGTTGCTAACCAAGAGATCTTTGACAGCTACAGAAACTGTTTGTTTGGACTTAGCCAAATTCTAGGCCTTCTGACCCACTTGTTCAAACACCTCACGTTTCCAGTGAACTCACTACTTCTTGGTTTTTTGGACTTTTGCCAAATTCTCTGCATATTGCGATGTTAACCATTACCACTTCGACCACAGCAGAAGCCCCCCCCCCAGCTCAAAAGGCTTTCTGGAATAAGAAGGAAATGCTAGGGGAGCCGGGGGGCTAATGGCCTGTATATGCATCAGTGTGGGCTGCCTGGGTGTAACAGAAAACGATGCCTTCTGACCCAATTGCTGTGTTCTAGCAAGAGGAACATCAAAGAAGCTTAGCAACTGGCTGGGTACTGAGGTCCCTATTGACATACTAGACTGCTGTTACATAGGCGAGAGAATGGATTAGCACTTAAGCCACAGGACCATAGAAAAATCTGATGGAATTCCTTCCTACCTCTTTTCTCTGAAACGTCACGTACACAGGTGAGAGAGTGGAATGCCAGCAACGTCTGCTTTTAGAAAATCTACAAGAACGAAGAACTGAAAAAAAATGAGACGTGGGGATTATGGAACTCCTTCCAACCCATTCTCGAGCAGCCAGTTGTAACCAGATGACCAGCATTGCCACATAATTCTTTTGAAGGAAAGATGGAAATCCAAAGGCTCAACAACTTAAATAAATACAAACGCAAACCTATTTACGTTGCCTTTTAGACTTATATGTCAGACTTCCTGAGCGGGGAATCGAACCCACGACCTTCGGAACCAAAGACCGAGATCCTACCGCTGATCCAGACTGACACGGCCAAAAGGAAACGTCCATAGGCAGCATTTAACACGTGCATATAAACAAACACTTTCCAATCGCCATTGGAGGGACGCTTATTTGCTGCGCCCTCCTCCAAGTGAAACGAATGGAACACTTAAACGTAAAATAATGAGGAAAGACGGAAAGCCAAAGGCTCAACAAGTTAAATAAATACAGATGCAAACCTATTTACGTTGCCTTTTGGACTTATATGTCAGACTGCCTAAGCAGGGAATCAAACCCACGACCTTTGGAACCAAAAGCCAAGATCCATTTGGCCATGTCAATCTTGCTCAGCAGTAAGATCTCGGCCTATGGTTCCAAAGGTCATGGGTCCGATTCCCCGCTCAGGCAGTCTGACATATAAGTCCAAAAGGCAACGTCAATAGGTTTGCAGCTGTATTTATTTTTGAAGGAATGCGGGAAATCTTGTTCATGTCCCCAGCAGCGGCGGACAGGGGCCCAGCCTGCCATGTGTTCGTTTCAACATGGAAGCAGGGAATTCCGACTGGTGGGCTGAGACAGCCTAACCTCTGTATACGCGGTGGAGGTTTTTACCCTCAGCACTGGTGCCCAAGTCCAGTGAGTCCTCAGACAAATAACCTCCGATTCTTTGGAAACTACCATCCAGTGATTTGACAGACTTACCCCACCCTTGCGTCAGTTCTGCTCGGTACTTCGGGGAACCAACTGAACTTTATTATTGGCTCATCTGTATGATAGCATTTGATGCCATCGACGCACCTGGTCCTTGCTCTCAGCCCCTGATACCAAAGGACGTTTTATTGTGGACAAGTCTTCAATACCGTCAGCACCGAGGAGCGGCATTGCGTGCATGCCTTCACGCCTTTGGTTGCCAGCCTACCTTCGGGCCGTGATCAGCTCTCGTCTCCAGACCATTTGTGTGATGGCAGGCACATTTACAAGCCATTTGATGTCATCAATGCACCTGTTCCTTGCTCTCAGCTTCCGACACCATAGGGCGTTTTGCTGCTGATAAGTCTTCAATACCTTCAGCATCAAGGAGCGGCATTGTGTGAAGCATTCACGCCTTTCGTCGCCAACCTAGCACCAAGCTGTGATCGGCTCTCGTCTGCACACCATTTACGGCATGGCCTTTGGCTAAAATACGTCCAGGCACCTTCTTTTCCCATCATCTGCCAAAGATCAGGCACTCCTTCGGCTGAAAAGCGAGCATGCAACCTCGAAAGTCACATCCATCTCGTGTCTGGCCCGAGTGTGGAGTCTTTCCCACGTGACCACACTCTATCGACATGCCTTCGGCTAAAATGCGACTTGGCGCTTTCTTTTCCCGTCATTTGCCCAAGATGTGGCACTCCTTCGGCCAAAGGTACATACATTCTGCCAAAAGCCTTTTCGTACCACATGTCTACTTCAAAAACCTAAGGTCCGATATGTATTTGGCGTACTGGGGATTTGACGGTCTCGCCATACTCTTCTCCACACCTATGACTTGGACCCCTACCTAACCGAGAGATCTTTGACAGCTAGAGGAACAGTTTGTTTGGACTTCTCGGCCTTTTGACCCACTTGTTCAATCAGCTCAAGTTTCCAATGAATTCACTACTTCTTGGTTTTTTGGGCTTAGCCAAATTCTCTGCACAATATGAAAGATATGATTAGGGAGCCGGGGGGTTAATTCGCCGCATATGCATTGGTGTGGGCTGCCTATGTGTAACGGAAAACGATGCCATCTGACCCGCTTGACCAGTTTGCTGTTACCTAGGAGAGAGATTAGATTACTACTAGGTGACAGCTAAGCCACAAAAAAGAATGCACCGGATGAAACGTCACAAGGATTCATGTCAATGCTGCAAGAGGAACATCATAGAAACTTAGCATAGGCATCCACTTTAGAATGCTACAAGAGACAAGGACCAGGACAAAATCGGATGTTACGACGATGCCTTCTGACCCACTTGTGATCTTGTCTTATCTCAACTTGGTCACCGACAACTTGCCAACTAGTTAATACTGGCCTCCAGATGGGCGAAAACTGTGGAAATTGTAGAAGAAGATTTGTCAGTTGTTTGTTTGTGTATCGACATGGGGCGGACAGGGGCCTAGTCTGCCTGTGTGTTCATGTCAACATGTAATGAGGAAGTTCCCACTGGTCGGGTGATACAGCTCAACCTCTGCAGATACGACGGAGTTTTTTTTGCTCTCGGCACTGGTGGCCAAGTCCAGTGCATCCTCAGACAAATAACCACGTTTCTTTGGAAACTACCATCGACTGATGCGACTAAGTTTCCCCAACCTTGCGTCAGTTCCGCTGGGTTCTACAGGGAACCAACCAAACGTTATGATCGGCTCAACTGCTATATGCATGACAATGGACACGTCCACACGCCATTAGATGCCATCGATACACCTGTTCCCAGCTGTCAGCCCCCGACACCAAAGAGCATGGTTGCGGATAAATCTTCAATACCTTCGGCACCGAGGAGCGGCATTGTGTGCAAGCATTCAACCTCGAAAGCCACAGCTGCCTCGTCTGACCCAAGCGTGGGACCTTTCTCACGTGGTGGCACTCTATCCTCATGCCTTAGGCTAAAATATGACTTGGCTCCTTCTTTTCCCATCATCTGCCCAAGATCTGGCACTCCTTCGGCTGAAAAGCAAGCATTCAACCTCGAAAGCTACAGCCGCCTCGTGCCTGGTCCAAGCGTGGGTCCTTCACGTTGCAGCACTCTATCCTCATGCCTTAGGCTAAAATGTGACCTGGCGCCTTCTTTTCCCATCATCTGCCCAAGATCTCGCACTCCTTGTGCTGAAAAGCAAGCATTCAACCTCGAAAGGCACAGCCGCCTCATGCCTGGCCCGAGCGTGGAGCCTCTCCCACGTGGCGGCACTCTCTCCTCATGCCTTCGCTAAAATGTGCCCTGGTGACTTGTTTTGCCAGCATCTTCCCAAAATCTGGCACTCCTTCGGCCAAGCCCATCGATACCACAATGTTTGGTATTTCACTGTGTGAGGGTTTTCCCCTCCTCACCACAGGACTTATTTCTGCACTCCCTCCCGTTCCCCAATAGGGCTGTAGCAGATGTTGTAAATCTTTAACATTACTGTGTACGTTGTTATTGTTGAAATAATAAGTGTATTGTTACCGATCTTCCCCTCCTTGTCGTGTTCGTCATAGTCTGACGCCATCTTCGTTGGTTTGTACTTGTCTTTTTCTTGCTGTAGCGGACGGGAAAGGTCGTGTTTTCTCCGTTCCTTCTGGGCCTTGTTTCTGCCCAGAAGGGTGAACACGCTCTTTAAAGTGATTAGTCGGGATAACGCTCAATAAAACGGTTTGCTGATGCCTGAAGGAGACGAACGTTCCCCGAGATAAGTATTGTATGCCATCATGTAAGAACTGTGTTACTCTGCATGCATGCTGCCATTATCAAACAAACGCAGAAATTCCCCAATGCAGTGATTTATTTACCAAGGGCCTTGTCTAAGTGATGCGACACCTAACTGAATGTGAAACTCATGTGTTTTCAGAATAAACTGATAATCGTGACCGCCAAACACGCCTTTTAACTTTAATCCAAAAACTGTGCAGTTGCTTAGCATAAGCTTCAAACCTTCGTTCAGGACCTCTACAGGGCAGTGTAGCTAAGACAAATGTGGGCCGCGCCCCTTACCTAACGTTTAGTTTGCCTAGACTCTTGGATTAATGACGAAACGACGTAAAGCGTCATCGACATTATTACGATTCCTTTTAGGTTAGATGTCATTTGTGTAGCCCAGCTCACTTGTTCTGATGTCGGGCGTGGCAGTAGCGTTTTTCTCTCCATCCCGTTTATAGCCAGGGGAAACCTCACTCAATCGTGCCGGGAAATAACGCGGTATATTTCGGTGTTCGGCTTTGCAATGTAGCGCGAGCGCAAGAATTGCCACAGTTTGGTAGCATTAACGTGCTACGCTCGTTTCTTTTTTGCAGTTTGGTAGCATAAGAGATAGAGCTACAATAACTACGCAGTTTGGTAGCATTTGTGGTCACTACGCTTCGACAGTTTTGTTTTTGAACAGCATATGTCGTGCCTATAGCCGCCATTTGAATAACTTTTTTTGGTAACATTTTTGTGGTTTACCTTCGATGGCAATGTGGTAGTTACGCTTCCCAATTTTCGTAGCTTTAAACGTGTTTTATCTGTTACCTCATACCACGTAATTTTACAGTTTGGAAGCCAGTTTGTAGTAAAGGCAGTTTGCTAGCGTTTATAAATTTGGAAACTACGAGTTCAGTCACGAACACTTCTTCAACTCAACAGTTAGCTACGATTGTACATAAAGAGCTACACGATGTTCGCAAGATAAGGCTTGTTACGCTCTCTTCCTCCAAGTTAGCTGCTGTCTATGAACTCTCGTAGGAATTTTTCTGATTAGCTCCTCTTGTCACTGTAGTGTATGATTATAGTGATCCTAGATACTGCTAAGTAGTCTCTGGTCATCTGTCCAATCATAACCTAATTGGTTCATATGTATTAACCAATCACTGTTGTAATTGTAGTGATATCACTTCCCATGATGCACTCCACCCAAAGTTATATAAAGGCTTGCAGCTGCCATTTAAGCTGCTGCTCACTTAGAACCTACAACCTGTAGTGGTGTCCTTCACTTAAGACACAGAACGTTACAATGGCGATGATGTAAGGTTTTTAATTTAAGTTTGATGTAAACTAAATAAGTTACCATTGCTTAATTTTATTTGTTTTAAGCTCGTGCTTGGAATGGGTAAGAACAAAAGCAATTGGTATTCAAAACTTAAAATTTTGAGCTAAATAGTAATGAAAGAAAGTACCTCGTATGCTGAAGAAGAGCTGCTATGAGTAAACTGGCTCCTGGAGCAGCTGGTTCCTCATGGTGGTGACGACTGGAAATTGCTGTAGAACCAGGGACTGCAGGCTTGGTGACGTGGTTAGTCCAGCTTTAAACAGGTCAGAAATTCTTTTTCCATATTCCACAAGGACAGGCAATGTCGGCACTGGCATGGGGATTTAGTGCAGGGACTAGCTTGTTTGGGGGAAATTAGCAGTGCTGAGTTTAAGTTGGTGTGTTGAGTTGCCAATATTGAAACGTTTAAAGCCTCAGTAACGTTCAATGAAAAATAGTTTAAATGCTACAATGTTAACCTAACGTTTAAAAGTGGTGATAACGTTTAGAAGGATAAAATATTTCAGTATTCAGGATTTGAGTTGATAAACCTGTTAAAAGTGGTGTTAACTAGCTTGTGTTAAAAGCTAATGTTGAAAAAAATTGGTTAAATCACATTAAATGCTTTTGCAAGTGTGCAAGTTATGCATGTGGTATACCTACAATTTTGAAAATAATTAGCCTGTAAAATGTTGGCCATCAAGTGGTTGTGAGTAAATTTCTAAAAGCATAGTAGCGCATGCTATACGAATTTATTGCACAGAGCTTAGACGACCAGTCAAAGTGTAATTTCATGTAGTGTTTTAAAGCTTGTATACTGTGCCTTATAAAATAATGGGGTTGAAAAACAAATTTTAATGCTGGTCATAACTACTGCACGAGAGTGTGTGAGTACTACTGTGTGAGTACTAGGCATTGCCGCTAGTAGTGGAACCGGTTGGGCTAAATTGTGTCAAGTAGGTTATTTATTAATTATTGCTGGCAACGATAATTAAGTGTGACCTAGCAGGTCATGCATGGGAATTTGATATCCTATGTTTAAAAGAAACTGTATTAACTTGTAAGAGAACAAGCAAGAGCGGTAATTCTTGACAAAATTAAAATTCTTCAAATTTAAAGAACTAGTTTAACTTAAAGTGGGGAGAGACCGTTTAAATGTAAATACTGTTAGCTTAGTTTTAAGTATCTAGTTAGAGTAGACCTTCTTCTTGTTGCTGGGTGCAACGAAGGCCTATCTGGGTAAATTTAAGAATTCTAAGGCGTATTCTTACGCACTTGATTTTTGATTAAATTAAGTATAAAGTGTGCTGGCTGATGTTATTCCTACAATTTGATAACGCCTCCAGCTATGCCACCAGGAATTCAAGGTCGAAAGTTGGAGGAATTCGATTCAGGTGTGGAAACCTGGCCTATTTATTTTGAACGGGGTTGAATTGTATTTCTCTGCTTTTGACGTTCCTGACGACAAGTAAGTACCGTTGCTTTTGACAAGCATAGGTGCTAAAACGTATGGTTTATTGAGAAACCTGTGTGCCCCTAATGCTCCAGCAACTAAAACCTTAGTCCAAATTAACACGCTGTTGACAGGTAACTTATGTCCTGTACCTAACTGCATTTGTGAAAGAGTCCAGTTCCAAAGGAAGGAGCAGAATGGTAACGAGTCAATTGCGGACTACATAACCGAATTAAAGAGGCTTACCCTCTATTGTAGTTATGGTCCAGCCGATGGGACTGAGCTGGAGACTATGCTTAAGGATAGATTTGTTGCTGGAATTCGCAGCTCCGACACCTTGAAATCTCTGCTGGCAATGGATCCAGCTGCAGTTACATTTGATTCTGCCTGCAAGTTTGCTGTCTCTCATTCAGTGCAGTTTAAACGTCCATTTATAAATAAAAGTAAGTCTAACAATGACAATTTGTGCTTCTGTTGCGGAAAACCATCGCACGTGAAAGCTGTGTGCAGGTTTAGGAAGCATAAGTGCTCCGCCTGCGGGAATGTTGGGCACCTAAGTCGTCCTATTTTCATAAACCCAAAACGGTAAAAACAGCTGGTAAAAAGAAAAATCATAAGTACTCTGGTAGGAAAACACTTAATATTAAAGAATCATCAAATTATGATTCGGACGACACTGAATGTAGTTCGGATGAAGCAAGCACTGATTCTTACGAAATTTATTTTCTTGCTACGGATAGGCGAAGCAAACAATGGATGATTCATGTTCAGTTAAATGGTCATGAACTTCCATTACTAGTTGATTAGGGTGCATATTCAACTCTTCTTCCAGTTAGCTGATACACTAAATATTTCAGTAATGTCAAGTTAAACTCAACTAGAATTATGTTGATGGCTGTTGGTGGAGTAGTTTACAAGCCTTTGGGTATTGTGAGGCTCAACGTGAAACTTAATGACAAAACTGAGGTATTATCAGCAATTGTAAGACCTGATAGTTTTTCACCATTATTTGGGCGGAGCCGGATGCGGAGTCTTGATTTGGACCTAAATCAATTTTATGCTGAAACTGTTCATGATGTTTTGGAAGAAATAATAGATGTTTTTATTTTGTCTCGTACGAGGAGGTGTTCAAGAGATTCCCTAAGCTATTTCCGCCAGGTTTGGGGAAACGCAAAGATTTTAAGGCAAAAATAACTTTGAAAAAGATGCAGTACCAAAATACTGCAAAGCCAGACCAGGGCGACGGCCGAGGCGGAAATCGACAGACTTGTTCAGGAGGGTGTTCTTAAGCCTGTGGATTGCAGTGCTTGGGCGACGCCCGAGGTCTTGGATTTTAAGCCTTCAGGAGACGTCCGGATCGTGGGAATTTCTCAGGCACTGTAAATCTGCAAATGGATATAGAATACCACCCGGTTCTAAGGGCTGAAGATTTATTTTCGAAATTAGCAGGGTGTGATAAAATATCTGGGACTCAAAATAGATAAGAATAGGGTATAAAATCTGCCTAACTTTCTGGACGCTATAAAGCTAGCACCTGAGCCTACTAACATTCAAGAGGTAAAGGGTTTTGGGGCTTTATTAACCAGTGTGGGGAATTTTTACCACATTTGGCGACCATACTGGTTCCATTAAACAAATTGCTTTCTTCAAAGAACGCCTGGAAGTGGATTAAGGAATGCTCAAATGCTGTCCAGTAGGCTAAGGCTACGATTTTAGATTCTAAAGTGCTGGCGCACTATGACCCTAAACTGCCTATCAAGCTTATTTGTGACGCTAGTCCCTTAGGGGTCGGGTCGCGGATAGTTCATGCCTATCCAAATGGCTAAGATAGGCCTATCGCTGTTGTCTCTAGGGCACTTTCAAAGGCAGAGATGGGCTATGCCCAATTTGACAAAGAGGCTTTATCGATAGTTTTTGGGGTAAACGCTTCCACCAGTATTTGTTTAGGAGGAGGTACTGCAAACTGATCAGAAGGCATTGCTGTGCGTGTTCGGGAGCAAGGTGTCAATTCCAGCCATGGCAGCCGTATTCAGCGATGGGCAATTTATTTAAATGGCTTTGACTTCGAACTCCAGCACATCCCCAACATGGAAAATTTAACAGCTGATTTTTTATCTCATATGCCTACACCATAATATGAGCCCCCTTCCAAGCGAGCTCCTGGTTGGAGAGTTATGAATTTATGGTTATGGAAACCATTGAGTCACTTTCAATCTTAGCTGACCAACTAGAATATCATACCATGAAAGATAAGCTGCTGGCAACAGTTTATCGATAATCTAGAGATGGTTGGCCGGGTAAGGTTGAAAGGGAAGATATGAAGCCTTGTTTTTCTCGCAGACATATGAGTTATCTCTTGATAGTAATACAATACTTTCGAGGGTACGTCTAGTAATTCCTGAAATATTGCGCAAACAAGTGCTTGAGGAACTTCATTTGGGCCATTGCGGGGTCGTGCGTATAAACACTCTTGCTCGTTCCCGTGTATGGTGGCCTAAAATTGATAGTGATTTGGAAAGTTTGGTTAACAAATGCATGGCTTGTCAGATGAACCGTGATGTTGGTGCTAAGTCTAAGAAACACGTTTGTGAACGACCTGCATTGGTGTGGGACAGAATCAACATTGACTGTGCAGGGCCGTTTCATGGGAAAACGTACGTGGTATAGTTGGATGCACAGTCTAACTTCCCATTTCTTTTTGACATGAAAACAACAACGAGTGGTGCTGTTATACGCATTTTGCGTGAATTGTTTTTATACCTATGGTTATCCTAAGGTACTGGTTAGCGATAAAAGACCACAGCTAAAAAGTTTTGAATTTGAAAATTATTTAAAACAATGAAAATTAGGCATGTAACATCCATTCCATATTGGTCTGTCTGAAATGGGGCTGCTGAAAACCTAGTACGGTCGCTAAAATTCAGTTTAAAAGCGAGCCTTACTCAAGGTTTAAGTCTAGAAATAGCACTAATTTCCTCCTACAAGCTGTAAATATCCCTCATTGCGCTACAGGTGTAACTCCGTCAAAATATTTCGTAAAGTGACACGTGTGTACACGTTTAACTCTCATGATACCAAGTGTTACCGATAAAACTGCTGCTCTAAGGCAAGACCGATAAAACTGCTGCTCTAAGGCAAGACCGTCAGCTAAAACCAACATCTAATTTATGCGAGTGCACCTACCAGTTGAATGATAAAGTGTTTTTTGTAAAGATGCGAGGCAAAATGCATCAGAAAACCAGCTGCCGGACCGAGTTGCGAAAGTGCTCAGTCCGTATGAATGTGAAACAATGGTAAAAAGCGGTGTTCTTCTCCGGAAATCCGGGTCTCAATTACACATGTGTGTAATTGATGATTCGTTGCCTTGATTTGCCGGTGTCCAATGGGCAATCGAATATGCAAATGTGGAACAGTAATCCAGTCTTCTGTGCGCCGTTGGAAAGTGAAGCTGTGGCCCCTCGGCATAGTCCATCATAGGCCGTGCAGTCAATTCGTCGTCGAAGGTTTGTTTTGCCCCAGCTTAACCACCAAAGGTCCGAAGTTCTCCCGTCAAAATACATGTTTTCAAAAAAGGATTCTCTCCTATTAAAGTTATTGAGGACTTCCCGCCCTTGTTGTCGCCTCCGAGTGAGTCTCTACGGAAAACTCCGTTAAAATTATTGTCAGTTGCTGGTGACGTTGGAAAGCTCCCTGTGTCAGTGCCTGCATCATCATCGTCGTGTGCTGTTGCCCGGCCATCGCCGAGCGTACTTGCTATGCCGTTGCAAACACCGCCGGTTTCACGGCAAGAAAGTGGGACATCTGCTAGGAGGTCTCGCCGAAAAGTTGTTCTTCCTGAACGGCAATGAGGTTGTTGTGGTTTTGGGGTAGCCAAATTTTGGGAAGGATTTTTTTCCTAGCTTGTTTTGGTGTGTTTGTTTTTGCATTTTTGTGGTAACAACGTTGTTTATTAATTTTGTTATTGGAACAAGCAAGTGGGTTAGATGGTTGATATTTTTCTCCTTTTATGGCTTTTTGATTAGAAAATTGTTGAATATTAAAAAGGGGGAATAGTAGGTATTAAATTTAGGGATGTTAATATTCTAATATAGTTATACTATAATTGCACTCTCCAATTATAGTCAGGCTTTGTTTATATTGTATATAGAGGTTGGCATGAAATGCTTCTTATTGTATATTGAATAGTCTAATAGAAATTGATTGTACTGACTTATAATCTATTGCGGGTGATTGTAGTGTATGATTATAGTGATCCTAGATACTGCTAAGTAGTCTCTGGTCATCTGTCCAATCATAACCTAATTGGTTCATATGTATTAACCAATCACTGTTGTAATTGGAGTGACATCATTTCCCATGATGCACCCCACCCAAAGTTATATAAAGGGTTGCAGCTGCCATTTAAGTTGGTGCTCACTTAGAACCCACAACCTGTAGTGGTTTCCTTCATTTAAGACACAGAACATTACAGTCACACCAGCCCTCCGGATTTTGGCAGAATCGTTATGACGTTTTATGTGCACGTTTTTTCTTGTATTAATGTGCTCCGCCAGTCATCATTACGTCAACTTCAGTCTAAAGCTGCGAAATTCGTCGAGGTGGAAGTGTCACACTTAAATTTCCCCTATTTTGTTACTTGGACTTGAAGCATCTTTTTTGCCGAACTATGGTATCGTGTGTTGCCTAACCTAGTTCAACAACAAGCCGACATTAATCAATGTGCATGAATGAGGTACCTTCTACAGCGTTGTGACTTTTAATTGTACATTCTCCCACCAATCCCCAATTCCAAAGTCGTACAGGACTGTCAACGTTTATACAGCATCAACCATTATATAAAGTTCCGGATTTCCGTCTTACAGAATACTTAGGGTTTTTAGCTTATGGTAGGTATAGTTCCTTACAACTATAGTGTACATTTAATTTTTTCCGACCGCTGTCAAGCTTGTCTGAACAACCTAGCCTACATGTTAAGCTTCAGTAGAAGGCCAGTACACAAACTTTTCCGTGAAGTTCCCATGTTAAAACCTTTCCCTAACATCGCGACCACTGTTCTAGGTCACTGTGGTAAATACGGCCTACTTATCTTCTGTGTCACTGTTAATAACAACTTTTGCCCCTTCAGGCCACCAACCGTGTTTTCTTTCTCTATCTAGAAGGAAACTATTAAAGGGGCTCGTATGCAGTTTTCCTTTAGTTTACCTTTACCACTGCAGTATTAGTCTCGTATGCGGTTACGAATTTGTTTGCTTAACCGGTTGCATGTCTCTCGTATGCGGTTGCCGGGCATTACCGTTATACAACTGTAAAGATTATTTGCGTCTTTTATCCTTGTACGTCTACGCATGCACACCATTCCGTGGGGGGGGGGGGGGGGTTAGTTATTTCCAATACACACAACTTCTCTCTAACTTTTATTCCTTCCATTCCAGACAATGGGATGGCCAGCCATGGGTCATATGTGCACAGAAATTAGCTTTTCGCCTAGTTTTTCCGACGTATTAGTCCTGGCCAGGTCTTTTTTTTTTTTTTTTGTGTTTGTGCAAAAAGTGAAGCCGTCCAGCATTAGGTTGGTTGGCTATGGCCTGTTAGGTATTTCTCCTTTGAGAAGTGAGTATTAAATGGTGTTTAGTGCTTACCGAGTGTGCCGACTCTGTTTTCCAAGACGTAAGTAAGTAAGGGCTCCATCCAACACACCCTAGCATCTGCCTGTCATACCTAAGCTTGCCTCGTGAAGAACTGTAAGTACTTTTGTTCTTTTCCTTTCTAACCTTACTATTACTACCTTACCTTACTTTTCCTTTCTAACCTTTGTAACCATGGGAAACATTTAAATGAAGTAAATGAAGACATAATTAGTATGTCCACCTAGGTATAGGTTAACTGTTTCTCCAAACCTTACTATTACTTTGGTGTGTATTGTATCAATTGAGTACAGTGAAGGCGGGCTACTGCTACTATATGCTCATTTACTCGATATTGCACTTGACCTTACCCTGTTAGCACATATGCTGCACCTTTAATGAGGTATTTGTACCTAAGGCCTACTGAATAGTGTGGTTATGTTACTATTTCACCCCATATCTCAACCTTTACCCAAAGTGTAGCGAATAGAAGTAACACATATCCTTTTACTGTTGGGATCGATAATTATTTAACATGTTTCTCTACGTACCCATGTAACCCGGACCACTGCACTGTGACTGAGGTTGGCGCTAATGACCAAGCTGTTGACGCGCCATTAAGCCTCATCTCCCCCCTCCCCATGTAACCCCTCTTGGTTCCCATACCGCAACTTTTAAGAGTAAGCGTAATTTGTAGGTCAGACACCATATGTTTGATAGTTTGATGTTTTTTGTCATCCGACACGCCTTTTCCCAGGCTCGCTGCTCTCAACTACGCCGTCAAGCACACCCGCCTTCACTGCTCTTTGTATTTAAAACTTTCAGAACTTATTTAGCATGATTTAAGCGGTTATACATAACCTCTTACCGTTTTCTTGACTCTTAGATTTAAGTGCCGAACAAAATCGTTACTTTAATTGTCCACCCTTGGCGGCCCTAGCTCCCCCATGGTACAAGAGAGCAGAGTTTTTGACAGAGGAGAATTATCAAACCTTGTCTACCAAGATTGAGGGATTCAATATAGAGAATGGGTAGGAGATAGTCCTCGACAAACCCGTGCCGGGTCACGACTACGCAGAATACCTATACAGGCGATTCAGCAAAGTAAGAATTCAAGCCACAGAGACTATACCGTCATATACCATGCATGTCATTGGGCTTAGTCAGAACTGCATTGCTGCTGGCAGAGCTGTCACCGAACATGAAGTCTGCCTAATCTTATTGGATGGGCTGGAGAGGCCAGAGTTTGATGTAACCAAAGAGATGCTCTATCAACATGCAAATCTGACTATTGATACCCTCCAGCAGTCATTGGGGCACAGGTAGTTGCTACTTGAACAACGAGCCCAGTCCTTTTGTTACCCTGCCTAAGGTGCGGTGTGCCCGCCGCCGTTCTTCCATATCCACTCTATCAGAATGCCAACCAAACCTATGCTGCTAATTTCCCACAACAGCTTGCAAGCTATGCGCCTAATAGCCATAATGATAGCAAAGGAGGTATTACGTGTCGGAGCTACAGAAGTGCCGACCAAAAATTCGACACCTGCGATAGAATACCCCGGGCCAGCTGTGTAGCACCTCGATGCTGCTTTTGCTGGCGATATGGGCATTAAAAGTCCCTCTGCCCTAACTGCCAGGACACAGCCGAGAGACCCAACCTGCACAAGCCAGGACCGATGGTCCCAGAGAAACCATCCCGGAAGGACCGGGAGCAACAGCCGAAATGGTCCCAGGCAACGGCCCACTCCAGGCTGTAAGGCACAAGAAGAAGATGGGGCCATTGGGCTCTCTGCCCAAGGAGACCCACGGCCAGAACCGACGACATACCTCTTTCATTACAACAGCGGAGCGAGTATTAGGTATTATAAATACCTGCCCTGCCTCCATTAACCTTGCCCTCTGTGAGACCGTCAATGTCTACCTTGCTGCTGCCAGCACCGATTCCAAAGGGTATAGCATTGACGACGTCGGAGTTCTTGGGCACAGCGTGAAGAACCCGTTTCCTGAGCCTCTCCTACTCAAGGACGCCATCTACACTCTGGATGCCAGGGTTAACTATGTCTCGTTGGCTCTATTGCAAGCCTCTGGATATGAGGTCCAGAACACCCCAAAGCGAGTTTACGTCAAGCAGAGATTTCACCCTAGAAAATATGTGATGGTTTTAAATAACACACAAAACACTTATGAGTCTAAGCAGGTATTTTACTCCCACGAGCCAGCCCCGCCAGTGCCCGATATTGGATCCTTGAATGTGTGCACATTTGACATGATGCACAGGCATATGGGCCACGTCTCCCTCGAAAATATAAAGAGTGTTTACCGTACAGGAGCAGTTGTGGGACCTAAATTAATTGGCCAACCCACGCCCTTCTGCCGCATCTGTGCCGCAACTAAGACCAAGGCTAAAACTCACCCTAGACTCCCAACAATCTTTGCCAAACGGCCGTTGGAACAAATCAATGTTGATTTCACTGGACCCACCAATATCACGAGTATGGAAGGCTATAGATACCTCTGTACTGCTGTCGATATTTATTCAAGGTGCTACTTCTGCATCCCTTTGAGACAGAAGAGCGATACACTCGAAGCAATATGTCGACTCATCCTTGAGCTCTCGTTTCTCCTCCGACAGTGGACGAGAGTTCTGCAATGGAAGTTTTAGCCATTTCTTCTGAGAGAAAGGGATCATCCATCTCACCACTATGGTCAATAACCCTCGCCAGAATGGAATAGTCGAGAGCGCCCATGGTAGTATTAAAACTATGACAAGATCCCTATTAGAGGACGCTAACCTGCCAGTATACTTTTGGGCACACGAAGCCTTGGCGTGCGTGAATGCCCACAACGGTCTTCCTCTTTCCATTTTCCCCGGTGGGGAAACACCATTAAGTAGGTGGACCGGGAACGTCCCATACATCCACAAACAGGAGAGGTTTGGGTGCCTTGCTTATCTACACTTAGACAAGGAGAAGTGCGCAACCTACGATGTCACAGCACTCCCCCACATCAACCTTGGCTATGACTACCGTCGTCGAGGATATAAGCTGTACTGTCCACCGTCTGGGATACTAGTCTTTGGCACAAATGTAGATTTTTACTAAGACATAAATGGGTCCATCCTCCTAAATACACAGCTTTATCTGCCAACTCCAGAATGGACATTTGATGATCCAGTTCAAGCTCCTCTGAGGGCCAGTGGGAATAACCTCGATTCTTCTGATGACTCCAGCGATAACAATGATGTTGTCGGGAATAATGCCAGGCCGCCACCAGCTCCTGGCGCCAAACCTGTACTTGCGGTTCCAGCCCCAAGAGTTCCTTACGTCGTGCACCTCCCAGTCAATCCTCCTAGAACTGACCCCAACACTTCAAGTCCAGGGGGCACGCGCTCCCCTACTGTAACTCCTACAAGCATCTTGACCGGGATAGAAGCGGTGACCCAACATTACTCGTGTTTTTCTTGCTGTAGCGTAAGGGAAAGGTCGGGTTTCCTTCTTTCCTACGTCAGTGTTTTGGCCCGAGATGGGAGAACATGCTCTTTAAAGTGATTAGCTGAGATGTCCTGTAACGCTCAATAAATCGGTTTGCTGACGCCTGAAGGAGACGAACGTTCCCCAAGATAAGTATTGTATGCCATCAGTATTGTAAACTGTGTTACTCTGCATGCATGCCACCATTATCAAACACACGTAGATATTCCCCAATGCACTGATTTATTTCCCAAGGGCCTTGTCTAAGTGATGCGGCACTTAAAGTAAAGTTAAACCCTCCCATCTTAAATTTCAGTACCGTTAATTAAGACACCTAAGAAACATGTGAGAGGTACGAAAACCACTCGAGCTTCATAGGCATTATGTAGTAATGTGGCTAAATCTTCATTCTAGCAGACGAATTCTTCGTTCATGCGGTCAACACATGCAAGTCTCGTTCGTGTGACGTCACACTTCATCACCCGTTGGCGCATGTGCCCAACAAGCTCAGGCAAGATCAGGCTCGGCACTCACATTCCTCACCACTACAGTCTGCTAGCGAAGAATAGCAGCACGGATTCTTTTCAATGAAGCAGGTGCCCCCTAAACTCCTTCTCCCTCCCCACGACCAACAAGTGGACACTGTCCAATCGTTTATCTGCCCTGCATTTTGCGTTGAGTGGATTACCGCCTAGCTGAACAAACTTTTACGAGTCTTTGTAGTGGTAATATTCACGGTAGCTACTTTCTTGAATACTTTAATTTAATAAATCACGCAGAGATTGAGTTTTGGTTCACGCCGCTATGGTCAGAGCGGGCCGGTCGCGCAGCTGCCATGTTAGAAGCACAAGCCCGCGCGCACTCGCTAGTATGCTATGATGACGTCATTCCTCCAAGGCCCATGTTGATGAAGTGTGACGTCAGTACCATGCGAGGAAATCGCGTTCGCTGTTTCGCGCATTGGAAACATTAAACTTACTGCGTAATTAATACGAATGTTGGAAACTTCGCGCAACTTGCATCTTGTTTTTTTTGTACTTAACTAACAATAGTGAAATTTAAGATGCAAGGGTTTAACTTTACTTTAACTGAATGTGAAACTCATGTGTTGTCAGAATAAACCGATAATAGTGACCCCCAAACACGCCTTTTGACTTTCGTCCAAAAAACTGAAGTTGCGTAGCGTAAGATCCGCACCTTCGTTCAGTACTTCTACAGGGCAGTGTAGCTAAGACAAATGTGGACCGCGCCCCCAACCTAACGTTTAGTTTGCCTAGACTTTTGGATTAATAAAGAAACGACATAAAGCATCATCGACATTATTACGATTCCTTTTAGGTTACTTGTTATTTGCATAGCCCAGTTCACTGGTTCCGATGTCGGGCGTGGCAGTGTCATTTTTCTCTCCGTCCAGTTTATAGCCAGGGAAAACCTCACTCGATCGTGCTGGGCAATAAAGCGTTATATTTTGGTGTTCGGCTTTGTAATGTAGCGCAAGCGCTGGAATTGCCACATATACTGTGGTTGTTATATACCGTGGTATTGATTTCAGGATAACTTGCCCTATGTATGATTTGGACCCCTATATCTGTGTTGCTAATTCAAAAGAAGGGTATTCCTACTAACGTAAAAGAGAATCAATAACCCGTTTCAAAGTGTGGGTTGACAGCATGAAGCAGCTAAAGTCCTGAACAAATCGTGCTTTGATCGGCAGCAAAACCTTGTTCCGCGACGTGAGGTTGCTGAGTGCATCTAGGGTTGCTAACCGAGAGATCTTTGACAGCAACAGGAATAGTTTGTTTGAGCTTAGGCAAATTCTCGGCCTTCTGACCCACTTGTTCAATCAGCTCAGGTTTCCAATGAACTCTCTACTTCTTGGTTTTTTGGACTTTGCAAAATTCTCTGCATATTGTGATGTTACCCGTTACCATTTCGACCACAGCAGAAGCCCCCCTCCCCCCACCAGCTCAACCAGCATTCCGGAATATGAGGGAAATGCTTGGGGAGCCGAGGGGCTAATGCGCCGCATATTCATAGGTGTGGGCTGCCTCTGTGTAACGGAAAACGATGCCTTCTCGCCCGATTGCTGCATTCTAGCAAGAGGAACATCAAAGAAGCTCAGCAACTGGTTGGTTACTGAGGGGTCTATTGACGTACCAGACTGCAGTTAATAGGCAAGAGAATGGATTGCCACTTAAGTGACAGTACCATAGAAAAATCTGATGAAATTCCTTCCTACCCCTTTTCTCTGAAACATCACGTACGTCAGTTAGAGGGTGGAATGTCAACACCATCTACTTTTAGAAAAGCTACAGTAATGAAGAAGTGGACAAAATTGAGATGTGGGGATTTTGGAACTCCTTCCAACCCATTCTCGACCAGCCGGTTGTAGCTGGATGATCAGCATTGCCACATCCCAGATAAGACTTTTTTGTAAGAATGTGTGAGATCTTGTTTGTGTCCCCACCAGCAGCAGACAGGGACCCAGCCTGCCCGTGTGTTCGTGTCAACATGGAAGCAGGGAATTCCCAATGGTGGGCTGAGACAGCCAAACCTTTGCTTACGCGGAGGAGGTTTTGTCCTCGGCACTGGCACCCAAGTCCAGTGAGTCCTCAGACAAATACCCTCCGATTCTTTGGAAGCTACTGTCGACTGATGTGATAGTTTCCCACCCTTGCGTCAGGTCTGCTTGGTTCTTTGGGGAAGCAGCCCATCGTTATGATCGGCTCATCTGCTTGCTGTGTAATAGCAGCCACGCCCACAAGCCATTTGCTGTCTTCTCTCTCTCACCTGTCCCAAGCTCTCAGACCCCGACACCGAAGGGAATTTTAATGCAGATAAGTCTTCACTATCTTCGGCACCGTGGAGCGGCATTGCGTGCAAGCATTCACGCCTTTGGTTGTCAGCCTACTTTCGAGCTATAACTATAAAAGGCTTTCTCTGGTTTATGATCCGTTCATCTGAATAGTCTCACGCCTTGCCTTCTGACCCAGCTGTTCAATCAGCTCAAGTTTCCATCATGACTTCTTAGACTTTACCAAATTCTCTGCATATTGCGACGTTAACCATTTTGACCACAGCGGACGGCCCGCCAGCTCACCCACCGTTTCGGGACATGAAAGAAATGCTAGGGGACCCGAGGAGCTAATTCACCGCATATGCATCGGTGTGAGCTGCCTGCAATATCTTGGTAGACGGAAATGTTTGGACAACACACTCAGCCTCTCAACTCGGACAAGAGATGAACGTGTACATGTTGGTGAAACAGCTGCCACACAGCAACATTTGGATGTATCATCCGAGCTGCCACGTTGATTTGGACATTCCCATCAGTCAGCCTCTTAACTCGGGCACGTGCTGGATTTTGTCCCTAATGACGTAAGAGTCCAGCAGATGAACCGCAGCAAAATTTGGATGTACCATCCGAAAAGTGTTAATATTTGTGTGTTTGACCCCACCAGCGGTGGACAGGGGCCTAGTCTGCCCTGTGTTCGTGTCAACATGGAGCTGGGAGTTTCCACTGGTGGGGTGAGACAGCCCAACCTATGCATACATGGTATAGGATTGTGCCCTCGACACAGGTGCCTACGTCCAGTGAGTCCTCAGACAAATAACCTCCGATTCTTTGAAAACTACCATCGACTGATGTGAAAGAGTTTCCTCACCCTTGTGTCAGTTCTGCTCGTTTCTTTGGGGAACCATCCAAACTTTATGATCGGCTAATCTTCGTGACAGAGG
>JAHWFP010208350.1:64250-104700 GCA_023313725.1 Lithobius niger | reverse complement strand
GGGGGGCGGAGCAACCATGCTTGATCTCAATACCTATTCCCCTGAGTGTTCAAGAAAGATCTTGTTACTTGCTCACTGATTTCGGGAAGGGAGGCACCAGTCATAGTTGACGTAGGCAGTACGTTCTTATGCAGACAGCACATTTGTTGAAATATTTGTTCAAACCTCGACAGGCGCTTCAAGGTCGAACACTAGTTTGTTACATGTGCTACAAACACCTGCACAAACATGTGCTAGCCGAACCATTATCAATTTCCTTACGTTTGCTATGCCCTACTGCACTTTATTACATGCAAACAACCATGTCACAAAACCACTCAGGGTATTATTTTATGCACTGAAGCCAACATGTGTAGTAACGTATTTTGATCATAGCTCATGCTATTGTTGACAGATTTACATGCTGTTTTCTGTATTCACCACGAATTAACTGCCCGCACATATCTCAAATTGGGACCAATGGCCTATTCCTACAGGAAACCGGAAGCAGAAAATTTATTTAAGGGGGGCAGGGTCGGGGGACACTCCTTAATGATCGTAATATGTGGCTCCCTCCGTGGTGACCAACGATCGATGGTTGTTTGGTGGCTAAACCAAATCATGCGGCTGTAAACTCTGCTGGGTTGATACTTTTGACTCACCCTGTATTTTTTTTAAAGCAGCCAGTTATATTTTTTAATCTTCATGATGTAAAGTGGTGGATTATTCATAATGTATCGAATATATTATTTACTCTAGTTTTAGTTCCATAATGATGAAGGTTATTCCATTTACGTAATTGTAAATTTGATGTTTTCCTTCTTTTATGGAAAAGTGTTTAACATTTCAATAACATTAAAAATGTGTTTGACATTAAATGTGTTTGACATTAAATGTGTTTAACATTAAAAAAAAATTAGAATAAGTTCTTCTGTTCTAAAAGTTACCTGCATATACACTTTAACCTTTTCAAGTTTCCAGAGAAGTAAGATAAATCGTTTATTAATTTGAAGCTAAAGT
Organism: Lithobius niger; assembly: GCA_023313725.1. Classification (NCBI taxonomy): domain Eukaryota; kingdom Metazoa; phylum Arthropoda; class Chilopoda; order Lithobiomorpha; family Lithobiidae; genus Lithobius; species Lithobius niger. Next base: position 103,701 of record JAHWFP010208350.1, on the reverse strand, counting down.
TGAAGCCCAGTTGAAGCTAAAGCCCACCTCCTAAAATGCTGTTAAGTCAAAATCATGAAATAGTGGAGTCAAAATCATGAAATAGCCCACCCCTCAAATTGTCGTTTTTCTAGGAAAAATTACTAAAAGTTACATGATGTGAATAACGATAGTACTGCTTGCTATGTTTACTGGCCCCCTTCTCCCTCCCTGTAGTAATAGTGAACTCTTCCTTTAGCTCGTAGCACCTGCACAAGGCCTGGGCATCTCTCACCTAAGCCTCCTCCATTCTTCACAGCAATTGAAAGGATGTAAAAATTGGTCTTTCAGAGGATCGTTCAAAAGTTTCAAAATTTCTGTAATAGATGTCCAGAAAGGTTAGAAAATTGATAATGCTTGATTTAAAGCCCACCCCCTATTTTTGCCAAATTAACTGCATAAACCCATGGGCGTTTAATCCATGATTTATGGTAAATTGGCCTATCATAGATTTGTTATGGATGTGATTGTGTAAAATGCACTAAACTCAAACCAATTTCTAAGGTTCCATGGATGCACAGAACTGAACACATTTTCAACAAACACTGAGCTTATTTAGGGATTTGGTATACCTCACAAATATACTTACACACAGCTTGATGAAATGCATGGGGTTCACTCTTCAAACTGTAGCTAATGGCATATACTTTGACTTCATATGAAGCTCCAGCATACAAATGATCCAACAATATACGATCATCTTTCGTTACTCTTGTAAATTTCTCTTCAGTATCATTTCGTACAGCCACAATTTCAAATGAATCTTGGCGACTTGTAACATCAGATTTCCAGGAGATGTTAAGCCCATTACGAATGGGCTCCAAATACTTAATGATAGGAGAAACAGGCACTGAAAGAAAAATACAAGTCTCACAATAATGCTCAAACATTGAAAAGAGGAAGAATCCAGTTGTGGAAAACTGACTGCAACTTGTTAGTAAGTCTTATGTGGTCAAAATTTGTTTTGCATTTTGTAGTGTACTCATCTTACAGTTGCCCTTGCAACAACAATTTTCTTACTCGATTTTAATTCAAAGATTCAACCCTAAATGTGTAGGGGTGTGCGAACACAACTTTTTCAAGTCGAGTCGAGTTCGAGTCGAGTTGGGGGTTGAGTATCGAGTTTCGAGTCTTGAGTATGGTTTTACAAACTAGAACAACTTGGGGAATTCTATCATTTTTCTCAAAAAACCTGGAAAACTCCAGGAGAAATGCAAAGCGAGGTTTTTGGGCCAAGGCCAAAGTGCATTAAACACAGTATGTTAAGACATTGTGGTAAAAATTATATCTTAATACTTTTGTGTTGAAACCTAAAAGTTCAATAAATAGACCTGATTTCTTGCAACATGTCAGCCCTAGAAACAAGTAAAACTTAACCCATCAGCGAAAAAAATTTCCGTTCAAAAATTACGGTAAAAAACCTGGAAATTGACCTCAACTACTCTGAAAACCTGGAAAACTCAGGGGGAATTCTTTCAGTATTTTGGTGGGAACCATGCAAATGCTGAACCAAATAAATTAGTTTTTCCTGTATCAAAAACACTATACACACAACAGTCACTATATAACTACAAGAAATATTCCACAGTTTTTAAGCATTTTTTCTACAAAACTTAATAAATGTGGTAAGTTTTGTTGAATATATTACGATCTTTTTTGCTAAAACTCAACATAGATCTCATCTGTCCCAAACTAAAGGTTGTAGAAGTGAGAACGTCTCAGACTGACTGACAAAAGCAAAAAGGAGTAACGAGATTCCCATCGCGATACTCCGTAAAACTCGAAACTCGAAAATTTCGAGTGTAAAGTTTTAGTATCGAGTCGAGTCTACACAACAAAGTCAAACTCGACTCGAAATTTCGAGTTTTGCACATCCCTATAAATGTGTAGCCCTTGTACATTGAAAAATACGAATACGAATAATTTAATTCGCACAAACACGAATGGGAACGAGGAAGGGACAATGCTACTGAAAATAGATTTACCACAAACAAATTTTACTGTTTAAAAGAATTTGTTTGTACCACAGTAAGCTCGTAAATTGCAATTAGAGTTCTAAAGCCTGAAGAAGAAAAAAATATGTGCATACTTTAAAACTAAGTACCTACTAGTAAAATATTCACCTTGGAGATGTTTGCACGACACAACATAGCTGACATAGTGCCACATTTTACATGTTGGTTATGACAACCCGAGACACGGGGCACAACACTGGCAAACTCTTGGGATCTATGGCTGAAGAGAAGAACCTCGCGTCAGGGTGGCTGAAATCCTCAGTATCTCAAACCAGTGTGCAACAGCTGCAGCTATTGCCTTCCAGGTAATCTGATTGGTTTGACGTAGCATTCCCAAATTTGATGACGACACTTTTTTGGCTCTTACATAAGCGTATTATTAGGCCCCTCACCCTCGTGAACTATACTGACATGAGCTGGCTTCTATGGCTGGGAAGGGATATCGAGATTTGGAGAAAGTTCAGTGGTGAGCGACCAAAAGACTCACCAAGAATAACACTTTCAGCTACCCAGAACACTGTAAGAGGACAAATTTAACGAATTAGGCTGAAGTAAGAAGGCGTGGAGGCCTTATTGTGACTTTTAAGCTGTTTTCTAGAGGTGATGAAGGAAAGTATTTTTAGCATGGACTGAATGTAGGACCAGAGAACAACCCTTCAAGAATAGAAAAAGTTTTGTGCATTTGGAAGTAAGAAAAAAACTTTCTTCTGTGGTAGGACTGTGTGAAATAGAATTGAATCCGACCAACTCAAAATCAAAAAATTGGATTAACGAGATTCCCATCGAGTAACAAGATCCCCATGTAGTATAATGATGAATTATTTTCGATTTGTGAATTTTTTTCAATAAGTACACTTAAATAAAGTTTAATATAAAAATTAGAATCAAGTAAAACATAAACTTTAGTCAAAAATTTGTAATGACTTCATTTTATGTGGCAACTATGTACGGTACCATGTTAACCATTGCTAAAATAATGAAGCCATTGGCCCAAAACATGACCTAAAATTACAACAGTAAAATTTTCATTTTAAACTCCAGTTTAACTTTAACAATCAACGAAGTAGGTGCCTGAATATAGCGTAAAAAAAGGCCAAACCTAGAAGGAATTAGTACAAAGATAAAACCAATGGCATTCACCTTTGAAAACTGTCATAAATAACATAAAAAGTCTACCAAAATATTGTTGGTGGGAAGCCACTACTTTTTTAAAATGGCACCCGAATTCGACACTTTCACTGTTATTTATAGAAATACTAAATTCCCTTTCGCAGTTAGCAAAATTATATCCCTAACTTATTATTCCTCTTGAAATTTCCTTTCTAATTATATCAAACACAACCGGATTTAACCCTTTAAGGACGGGTGCGCCCAAATGCGCCAGCTGTTTAATCATTGTTTACAAGTCTTCTACAGGTCAGATTGAAAACTTCCAGCCAATAACAGTGAAACTTAAAATGTGATATGAAGGTAAATGAATGTGATCATTAAGGAAAATATGACAAAAGTTTTATTCCTTTACTTCAAGTGGGTGAGAAACCATCAATTTTTTTCTACAAGTCTGTTACGAGACTTCAGCGCAAATGCAGTCCTTAAAGGGTTAACTACCGGAAATGGTACTAATGTGTTAGAGAAAAGACGCCTTTTTTTCTTCAAAATGGTGTCTGAATACGAGACTTGGAATTCCCTTTCACAGTTAGCGAAATTACACCCTTGCCTTTACTGTTCCTCTTGAAATATCCTTTCTAATGATACCAAACACAACTGGAAATGCCTACCAGAAGTGGTACCAATGAATCATGATTATTGCATAGTATATGCCGTAATGGAAATAATAGTGCCCAAAGTTGAAAGCATTGTTCAATTTGCGTGAAAAGCATTTAATTTGGTATGTATGCACATGAAGGCTAACTGGAAATAAAAGCTACGATAGAAGTTAAAAACCCATGAAAGACATAAAAATGGCTGTTCCATTAACTCAAAAGTGAATGAAACTTGGTAGGGTCAAACACGAGGTTCACAGGACTGACTGGTAGTACAGCGGATTTGGAAGATCATGTTTGCGGAGTTGTGGAACATGTCAAGGCAGCTGGTGCGTCCGACGATCGGTATAGAGCACAGAATGTTAACTTGAAGACCCGTGAAAGAGGACAAGGAATCGAAAGAGTGAAGACGCATGGACGATCGTGGCTTGTGAATAGGTTGGAAGTATAACGAGCGAATTTCCCACAAGAAGACAAGGCAGTTTGTCGAGGTGGCATCTTGTTGCGGTTTGAGGGAGAGGTACTGTCATGAGAAACCGGAACCTTAGCAAGATGTCTTCAAACGTTTAAGAGAGAATAGAAGGACTCGAGTGGGTAAGTTTGTAGAAGCAAGGCGGAGTAGACAGTAAGGTACCCTTGGTAAGGTACCGGTTCCTCAAAGAGGCAAATGGAGAGACAATGGACATAGTAAGAAGTAGGTTTAGGTTTTCAGGGTAAGACCCGGAACCGAAGAGCAACACCGGAGGTCTGATGCTGGCAGTCTGTGTATGGCAGATAATGCATAGAGGCTTCCGAGCAGGGAGTAGTGCCAGGAAATGACTGCATGAATGTGGCAGCATCGTTGTATTGCTACACAGTGTAGGTACTAACTTCAGGAAAGGCCATGGAAGTCAAAGCGGCGGGCCATGCATTGATCAAGGGTTCGGTTGTGGAAGGAACCGCGGAACAGGCGATTCGGGACAACTGCCGGCAAATACCTCGGTGAGAGGTTTGGTTTCGGGGAGGAACCGTGGGTTGGAGACTGACGTGTCATGCAGTTTAGATGGTGCTGGGACGACCTAGATTCCCGTTGTGGTGATGGAAGAGGAACAACGGCTAGGAGACAGTTTTGGGGAAACCGATGCCCAAATTGGTCAGAGGAACCGTAAGGTTTGTGGTGGATCCAGTGGGCTAGATTTGGTGAAATGGCCACTGGAGAAAAGGAACTGGTGGCGTGATGGGTGACCGTGAGGCGAGCGTCTGATCTTGGAGACTGCGGCGTGCTGTTCTCTCCAGAAGATGTTGAAGGAATGGAAGACGACGAGGGAATTTGTTCCACAGAACATTGTTTCAGCTCCGAAGAGCATCGTTGCGGTTCTGGAGCCTTCTTATCTCCGCAGCTAGTGTCGTGTTAGACTAATGGAGGAGACGAATAGTGGAATTCAGTTGATGGTTGGAGTTTCGTTGAGTGGGTATGTCCGCGGCCTCGATCCACAGAGTGAGGAGGTCGAGGGTGTCTGCTTGATGCTGTGCCAGAGCGATAGAAACTTTGAGCAGTGGAAACGTGTGAAGCAGCGTTAACATTAAACTAGGCAAGGTCCGCCAGACCGAGATGGACACCGTGGAGGAGGGAAGTACAAATGGCATCGGAGGAAGGAAAAAGGTGATCCGAATGTTCATGCCAGGCCAACAGGAACCAAAGAGGTGGTGGTAGATGTAACCAGATTCGGCATAGGACGGAACCGGTGTAACTGAAGAGTGCTGAACAGGTTTGTGGGAATACAATCGGAGGCTTATTCGTTGTGCGAATACCCGGAGTAAATTTGGAAGTAGATGGCAGTGGCTTGATCGACGCTATTGTGGCGGAAACCGTTGTTGAAGGTTTCTTGGCAAGGCAAAACTTGGGAACCCTGAGTTATGAAAGACGTGAAGATAAGGGAGTGCAGGGTAGATGTGGTTTAATAGACCTCTTCTTTTTACTCGTAATGGCACGGTTACGGGACCGAAGCAGGTGCCGAACAGTTGTTTGCCAGGTGGGGTCGTTGAAAGAAGTCCACAAGCCACACTTCTTGTTATATACCAATCGCAGAAGCAGTGGTATCAGCAGCATGGGTCGAGTGAGTGTTCACATCGACGAACTCGAAATGACCACTATGAACCGGAACCGGACAAGTAAATCGCCACTGTTGGGGTAGAGACAGGAGAGTCTGTGTGATGAAACTAGCACATTTTTAGTGATCATAGCTATTTGGGAACCGGAAAGTTCTTAGAGGAAAGAAACATAGTATCCATGGTTGAACAGTAAAAAGTTATGGAAGAAAGAGCATGAAGACCGCCGAGGAACTCTGTGGACACTGGGTCCCAGAGGGGAGTAACCGGAAAAGATGCCGACTGGACGGACGTCCTGTCAGTGCAGAACAGCCATTCGTAAAAAAAATGATGTCCTGAAAAGAAAAGGTTTGGTGGTACGAAGACGTCATACCATTCGTCCTAGCTTCTTCCTTCCTTCCTTCTCCATAACCCACTCCCCCCCCCCCCCCCACACACACACACACACACACACACACACACACCCAACCCTATCCTGCTGACTAGCCAGAAGTGACATGGTTAGGGATACCGTGCCGAAAAGGAAGAGGAATTGGGAACTAGAGGGAACTGCGAAGGAGAAACATTGACTGGACATAAAGTGACAGCATTTTTCAGGTGCGAAACGGACAAAAAGCAGAGGTATAGTTGAAGCAAAGGGAACCCAATGCACAGCCCTGTTGGTTACAGGAGGGGCAGAGTAACTGCATGTGTGGGCGGCAACGAACGGCAATTGGTTACACGGTGTACTGGTGTCGCTATGTTGAAAACCATGAACAGAGACTGAGGACGAAGCGGAAGCTCGGGGGACAGCTCAGGGCAGGCAAGTCAATCAGCTGTGTCTGGAAGGAGTTCCGACCTGGAAGGTGATGAACCAAAAAACGGTTCACAGGAGAAGGCCCCGAGCCCAGCTCAGGCCCCGGTCCGAACACCGAGCCAAGGTTGTTTGTAAAGGAACAGAAGAGTCAGTGTCAGGCCTCATGGACTGGTCTGAGTGACACGGGTGGACCACGGGTTGACATGGTTGGAAGTTTGAAGAGGGACCCTAGGTCCATGTGAGTAGGTTTGTAGTTGGACGTCCGCTTGCTCAGGCGTTTGTCACCCGGTTATTTGGTAACCCATGTTGCAGCGTACGGCCGAATGAGTTCTCGGGTGTAGAGACGCTAGTGGAACCAAAAATTCGGGTCAAGGGAGAATGGGCTGAGACTCCAAGTGACATACAGATGCCCAGGTGAACCGTGTCACGGACCTCGAAGCAGGTCCAAGGGAGAGCTGAAAAGACCAATAACATGCGGTGGTGACCTAGAAACAAATATGGCTAGCAACCCGTCCCTGACACTCGTATAGAGGCCTGCGCCTCGCGTATGTGCAGTAGGGAGGTACAAGCCCGGCAGGAAAGCTAACAAGTTTTGTTAGGAGTTGACAGTTTCATTAGGAGGAAACTGCTAGGAAAAATAGGTAATTTATATTTTCGTTGGCAATAAAAACCATATTTAGCCTGTAAGTAAAGGGAAGTATTTTCGGATGGAACTGAAAGCACACACCCCCCCCCCCCCCCAACTAGTGGAATTGTAACACACTTACTTGTAGCTTGGTATACAGTGACTTCATCGCTTTCCATTTTGTTGCTAACAGCCACAACACTAATAGAGTAATTGTGGCCATCTAACAATCCAGCCAAATCGAAAAATGATTCCTTTGTAACACCGGCTAAACCACCATCATCATTAAATGCTTCTATATCTTGATAATAGACCTATAAGTAAATTTTAAAGTGCAATTAGTTTCAGTGGGTGGAGCATAGTGAAAACATTAAAAAATGTATTTTTGCAGTATGTTACAAATTAATATATCTCCCCCATTATGCTTACAGCAACAAGAATTTTTAATATACAATAACTGCATATGCTAAAAAATCATGAGCCCAAGGCTCATAGGGGATAACAGTGGTTGGGACAGGTAAAGCGGCAGTTGAAGAACAGAGGACACAATCGCTATGCATAGAAGCCATCATAACCAATGCTCCGATTATGCTCTTAATATAAAATTAATAATAAAAGAACGACATAGGTTCCCGTAATATAGATCTACTAAATAGGTCTAAACATTCAGGCATGCAATATGACCACAGTCGATTTTTTTTTGGACGGGGTGACAACAACCACCCATCACACCCAAGAATAATTCTCATTCTGAATAATGGACCTCAGTCGGAAATACTTGCGATTTATATAACAAAATTAATAATATTTTGGCACAGCTTGGAGTAAAAAAAATGTGCTCTTAAATCTGTCTATCCCAGTCTAGACCCCAAGGCAATCGGCCGACAATCCCCCACCATCGCCACCACGTTATCGGATGCCAGATGAAAAGTATAACTGCACAAACTAACAAACCACCCCTGTCTGCGTGTAACTGTTAGCAGAGTTGAGGTGAGAGGATGAAGTCTCTCGTTTGGTAGCTTTCTTTGCGAGGGTTGGGGGCAGTGGGTTAGGATGAGCAATCCTGTCTGTATAGTGCATTCTTTATTCAAACATAATGCGTGTTAGCGTTAAGTTAAGTAAAAAAGTGCACGATTCAAGACAAATTACAATAATGACTAGCCAATTTCTATTTTTCTTCTACAACTTAATTATCTTATCAGACGAAAGACAAAGCTCTCTATTTTTTTTATTTTTCTATCGAAAGTGATCGTAGAATGAATTTGAAATTGTAAAAGCATCACGAGTTACTCCCACCATTCACATCATGCTAAAGCTACCCCTGCTGTACATGATTGTCCGTATAAAAACATCAAAATACCAGGGGTGCCTGGTTGATTTTTGTTTCTATTGCCTATTGAATATACGCATTACCTGATTTTTAGCATTCTCCTTCTCCCAATACTGTTTTATCTTGAAATTTAAGATTTTGAGCGCCGCCGCTAGCGTCGCTACCTGCTGCGCATCGGTCCTGTGCAGACTCCTTGGTATATAAGCTGAGACGATGACCGTATTTCTATCTTTTATTCCTCTATACATTATGCCCAAGGCGACATAGAGGGGAGGAGGGTGGGAATGTATATTTTCACTAGACAATAGAAACAAAGATCAACCAGGTACCGCTGGTAGTTTGATGTTTCTATGCCTTAAAAATAAACATTACCTGATTTTTAGCATTCTGCAGATCTCGTCAAGGGCAGAGAGTGCCACAATAACGGAGCCCCCTTAGGTAGCCCGCTAGATCCCCAAGAACAAAGCTTTGCCAGAGTTGAACACATGGTGCCAGTAATCCAAGTGTGAGCACAGGGACCTAAAGCAATAGCCTGGCTGCAACAAATGGGCCCAGGTGGTATAATTCCTCAGCCTGAGCCGTCATGTCCCGAAAGTAGTGGGAGGTAAAGACTGATGGATTTCTCCAAGAAGCGGCTTCCATGATGCCGGATATGGGGTGTTGCTATGATGAGCCTAGGAGGCGGAAATGGCCCGTAATTCGTGAGCCGAGACACGAATGCCTGCCGAGGCTCAGGTGATGTCAACGGCATCGTAGCGCTTGAACAATGACGGTCTTCAACCAAGTGGCAATCATCCTGGTGTATGTTTCCCCGTGGTGACTGGAGAAAGGTAGAAAAACTGGGAATGTGACCGTCGAATTGGCTTAGAAGCCTTTAGGTAGAATTTTAAGGCTCGGATGGGACAGAGAGCTCACACCAATTTGTCACCCAGAATGGTGGTTAAAGCTGGAATGATGAAAGGATGAGAACGTTCCGAAGGTTTATGTCTTTTGACTCAGAACGATGAGCGAGGCGTACGTGTAACTCCGGAATGATCGCCCAGGAAAAAACAGACAAAAGGCGTTGCTGACAAAGCCTGTAGCTCGCTAGACCGTAGGCAGCTAGCGAGAGCGATCAAAAACACAATCTTTCGAGTGAGATCGCTCAACGCACAGGAAGACAGTGGTTCGTAGGGTGGAGAAAGGAGAGACGTGAAGACCAAAGAGACGTCCCAGTCTGGGAAGGTTCTGCGTGTGACTGGTCGTTCAATCAAAAAGGACTTGATCAGGGCAGGAATGTTGAAATCTGTCTGAACAGAAGAACCGCATGCGGCCCGAAAAACCGTGTTGAGGGCGGACCGATACACCTGAATGGTAGAACCACGCAGAATATCTGAAATACATGGTCTACGAACCGGAGAAGGAATAGTGGGAGAGATTGGATTAATTTGCCAATGGCTGTCGTAGATTTCATTGGTAGAGGCTCGAACTGCGCCAGAGGTGATGTGAGAGCCTTGTTCCATAGAAATTTCTGTTGCTTCAATCAGTCGGATGATAGCAGCCACGCGTGGAACCGGAGTGACTGTGGGCGCCCGTGGAACACGGTTCCCCGTTGTTGTGAGAGGAGGAACGGCGAGACTGGCAGAGTTCGTGGCGAGTCGATCAATAGACGAATAAGCAGAGGGAACCAAGTTGCTGATGGCCAGCTTGGAGCCACGTGGATGAAGACACTGGGAGTCTGTGCAATCTTCCGTAAGGCGAAAGACAATAGTTTGGTCGGAGGAAAAAGGTAACCGAAGAGGTGTGTCCAATCTAGAGTGATTGCATTCACTGCCCATACTCGCCCAACGGGAATCGGACTGACGAAGTGGGGAAGTCTGGCATTGTGCCTTCGTGGCAAAGAGGTCGAGCATTGGTCGTACCCGAAGCAAAAAAAAAAGAGACGCACACACTGTCGTTTGAAGAGTCCATTCCCCTGCCGGAGGAGATCGACGAGAAAGGGAATCCGCAATGACATTGCGGTTCCCTGGAATATGAAGGGAGAGAAGAACCGTGTTGAGCGACCGGCAAAATTGGAAGACTTGAGAGGTGACGTCGTGAAGAGATCGCGACCGAGTGCCGCCTCCGTTTTGCAGATACGCCACTGCGGTGGTGTTGGCAATGTGAACTTGAACTACGTTGTTGGCAATGATGCGGTGAAAGAACTTCTCTCGGGGCATGTGGCTGCATTGTCGGTACACTCTGGAGCGAAGACGATAAGCCCATTAGAACGGCGTGAAGTTTTAGAAGATTGATGTGGTGCGTGGTTCCAGGTGGCCAAGTGCCGCCAGTGACATTGCTGTCGATGTGCACTCCCTACCCGTGGAGGGAGGCATCGGTGAACATGTGGACGTGAGGAGCTGCTTCGTGTAAAGGCACCGTTGCTGTAAGATTGGTGGGATCCGTCCACCAAAGAACCGTTGAAAAAGGGAAAGTTGGTATCAGGGAACGTCTGAGCGGAGTCGGCGTAGACTACTCGTCGATGTGAAAATGATGTAAAGGACGCACCATCCACCGCCCATAGGGAACGAGGAGTGCTAGAGAGTCAAGGATACCGATTAGGGGGTTGAGGTTGTGAAGAGAATAAGTTGTTTGTCGCAGAAAACTGCGAAGTCGGTGCGTCCGATGACGACATGACGGTTGCAGGAAGGAGATTGAAAAGTGCCCCGAGGAACTGAAAGGACTGGGACGGTTCCAGAAGGGATTTTGGAAGATAGATGCTGAAGCCCAAAAGATGCAGGAGTGATAACATGAAGTCCCTGTTGATGATAAGTTCCGGAATGCTGCAATGCGGCAGAAGCCAATTGTCGAGGTGAGCATCTGCACGGCTTTGATGTTGATTAAGTAAGCAAGAATCGACATGAAAACCGTCGTGAAAATTCAGGGGGCCGAGTTGAGACCAAAGGGAAGTCAACGAAACTCGTTAAATTACTCGTAAATAAATCGGAAGAGGTGCCAGACACTCGCATGTAGCGGAATATGAAGATATGCGTCCGCAAGATCTATAGAAATCGTCCATTCACCTGGCAAAAGGAAAGCACGGATGGTTTCTGTTTCCATTTGGAAATGTGGGTTGAGATGAACCGATTTAGAGGTCGAAGGTTGAAATTAGACGAACATTACCGGTCTTCTTTGGACAAAGAAAAAATCTGACTCTAGATCCCTAGTCGGACTGGACTGGAAGCGACCCGAATCACATACTTTGCGAGGAGACTCGAAACCTCGGCGGTGAGTTGCACCGAGGGAGTCGGGGCCATAGTCCAAGGGGAATCGTAATGGAGGTGGTTCCAGCAATTTCGGAAGGTGCCCGAAGTATATGATGTTGAGCAATACGGTGTTGGGTAACGGTCTGCCAAAACCTAAGAAAATGTCGTAATCGACCGCCCACTGGGAGAGTGTGAAAGTAATTGTCAACGGTACTTCTTGGACGGCCGCTTAGAACCGGGAGAGGCATGACGGAACCGTCTGTCCGGAGTGGTGCTGCGGCCGCGAGAGCGTCCGCGCCCACGTCCCGAGGCCTTGGAAAAAAAGGACTGGCGGCATTTTCGTGAGGGAGAGAGACAGTTATCGTCAGTGTGGATCGGTACAGACGATCACCAATTGTTACTGTCATCGGTCGATTTGGAACCGGAGGGCTTCTGACGGTGAACTGTCTTAGGACGCGGCTTGGGCTGCAGGCAATAGCCAAGTGAGGGACTAGCTTCGGGATAACTCCAAGAAAAAGAGTGTCGGATTCGTGCAATGGTTGACTTGCGAGAATATGTCTGGTGGAGTCATGTAGATTTGATGCGGTGTTCAGAACCGCGTCTCGAAACAACAGCGTCGTATTAAAAAGAGCGCGAGTAAACCAGTTTATTGAATGGTAAGTCACAAGCATGCTTTCTGAAAGACTTGACTGATGAGCAAAGCCACCATCCTAGTGTGGTTCGGTGGCAGATCCATGGACAACTTTTCACATAGAGCATTGGCTGCGGTGTTCAAGACATGAGCTTGGGATGCTGTACGTAGGCCGACGCGGAGGAGACGGTCATTGTCCCAAAGAACCAATGCTGGAACTGCAACCCGTCGTGGAAGGAAAAGCGACGTACCGAGGTCCATTTTCAGATCCGCAGTGAGGAACTCCGACTTGGGATAAGTGTCGAAGGCCTTGAGGGTTAGCGCTTCCTTCCCTGGCAGGACGGAAGAAGGAATTTTCACAACCCGCACAAGGTGTAGGAGGTTCAATGTCGAGTTCCAAAGGGGACCCATTACCCAGAAGGTAACCGCCGGTCCAAAGAAGCGTAGTTAAAACGTAGTCGATTGACCGAAACCAAAGCCTGTATTTTTGTTCGGTTCAGGTTTATCAGCAGATGGCTTGTACAAGAAACAGTGCAGAATCATATTTTCGACGATCTTGAGAAGCTCAGGCAAAGGGATCTCTGATGGATCCGGTTCTGCAGGAAATAAAGAGTCCGCGAAACGTGCGTGAAGTGAAGAAGGATCGATGGAACCGACGGAGGCTTCATGGACGCTGGCAATGGAGACCGAACCGACGGAACCAAGAGAAAGGTTTTGTGAAATGGGCCTGGGATCCACAAAAAAATACTTGTGAAGGACCGGGATCATCCAGAGCAAGCCGTGGTTTCTTCACAATAGTTTGTACCCACTCAGCGGTGTCATGAAACGAAGGAACCGGTAGCTTTCGACTGAAGGACCGAGTCCATAAGGGCGTGTACAGTTTCCTTTGGTAAAGAGGCATCCTGCTGTGAAGACACCAGACGTTTGGGCGGTGACGATACTCGAGATGATCGTGAAGACAGGTCCAGCAGACCATCAGCGAGACGATGAGACCGCTTCACAGCAGACCGGCGAGTCTTGACTTGTAACTTAAGACGGAGTAACGTTTCTTGGCAGCGAGAAACCAGTGGCGTAACATACAGGTAGGCTAGGTAAGCATTGCTTACGGGCCCCTGCAACTCAGGGCCCGCCTAGCATCGAAATATGGAAATGGACAACATCATTGAGATTTTTGCATTGAGAAAAGCAAGCTGAAACTATCGCCTTAAGAGCCTCAAGTGTGAACTAAATACGGTATGTAAATGTCAGTTCAAAGTGCACTATACTATAAGCAAGTCCAAGTTCCCATTTAATAAATGTAATAATGTAGCTACTAAGCAAAGCTTATAATAATTCGATAGCTAAGTAAGCTAAAAAATACCACACAGACATTTTTTTTAACAAATCTTTTTAAACATTATTGTTTGTTTGCATTACGAAGTAATTTTTTTTGGCTGAAAAGTTGTTGGTTGTTTGGGTAACGTAAACCAAACAATGTAGAATATGTGTTTCATTTAGACCAAGACAGTCGAAAAGGTCAAAGATTTTTTTTTTGGGAGGGGGACCATAAATTTTGCCTATGGGCACAGAGACACTTTGTTACGCCACTGCAAGAAAATCTTGCTGCAGATCCTGAATGATAACCATATGCTGCGGTTGTCCACACCGAAGCGGAGACGTAGCGACGGTCGGTATCCAGAGAACGACCGAGGAACAGGAACCGAGGATACCGGTCCCATGCACGGAACTATAGAAAGTAAGGTCCCCAGTCCAGGGAACAAGGAGCAGGTTGCCGAAAACGTCAGTCCATCTGAAGTAGAAGGAACCGGTGCAGAGGGGAGGACCGGTCTGCCGGTTCCCTCGGCGTGCCCTTAGCTCGAGGCATGTTGAGCGATGGTAGAAAAACGGAAGATCCGACTGTGTCGAGGGCAAAGAAAAGATGGGAATACAGTCACCGTCTCAGCTTATATACCAAGGAGTCTGCGCAGAACAGATGCACAGTAGGTAGCGGCAGCCAAAGTCTTAAATTTCTAGATAAAACAGCATTGCGAGAAGGAGAATGCAAAAAATCAGGTAATTTATATTTTCAAGGCATAAAACATAAATTTGACAAATAAAATTAGTATTTACTTATCCTAAAATGCTCACCTTTAGATTTATGCTTAAATATCATAAACGCTTCAAGAAGGTTCGTTGGCTCCCCTTCGTGTGGCTCTCTACTCATTCCTAGTAGGCCCTCCCACACTAAATCCTCACAATCGTCTAGTGAACATTACGGTTCAGCGAAAGCGGGGCAGGTGGGTGCGTTCTCTAAAGGTGAGTATTTTAGGATAAGAAACTACTAATTTTATTTCTAAAATTTACGTATTCACTTCTATCCAAAAATACTCATCTTTAGCTCTATGCCGACTTTGTCCAAAAGGAGGAGGGGGGTCAGCTAACCCTGAGCCGAGTGTCCAACGAAACCTTTCAAGTTAAACTGGGGATCGACTGGGGCACAAAAAACCGAGTCCGAGTAATTATGAATACCCACCGAGCCGTTGCCGAGTCCGAGTAGTGAACCAACCGGATCGTAAATTTTCAATTTTTTTTCTTTAAATATACAGCTTTTTTATTTAGGTTTAATTCAACTTTTTTTTTGGCTTTCATTCTGCTTTCGTCCAGTTTTGTATTGTTCAGAGTATAACAATGAATGAATGCAAAATGAAAGGATGAAAGTTAAAAAAAAAGACGAAACCAATGTAAAAAAGGTATAAAATTTACCAGTAATTCTTTCTTCCTAATTTCTTAATTATAAACGTTCAGATATTAAGTAAAGTGAAGTGAAAAATTAAATTGTCCAGTAATTCCGTGTTCCAATTTTTTTAATAATGAAAGTGAAAATAATGAAAAATAAAATGCATTTTGGTTACTTTGGTCTGCCAATAGGCAGGCCTCTGTTGGCTTTAAGAAAGATAAAATGGAAATGAATTGAACAAGCATACTAACTTACTAAGGAATTAATAATACTTTCCATTAGGCCTACATAAATTAAAATTGTGCTTGTACCGCAGCACAGTCAATGAAATGTCAATTTGGGGACGTGGAAAGCAAGCCTTTACATGCGGCGTTAGTATCATTTCTCAACTTCGCGAAGCTTTCTTTTTACACTTATTTAGCACAACTGACATCCAGTAATTGTATTTTTGCTTTACACTTGAAAAATCGTTTAAGTTCTTGAATTTGGTTAACAAAAAAGTCAAGTGATATTTTAGCGAATTTCAAAACACGTACGAAAATTAAAATAAGTTTCTGGGGTTTCAGAAAATCGTTTTCTGGTTGTTGAGTGTTGCTTACTACCCCACATGAAACATCCTGTTTGGTGCGATTTCAACATGACCGCCATGGTTCCATTCAGAGTTCACGGAGGTCCTTGTGCTTAGTTCGTCGTTGAAAATCACGAGAAACATTAAGTTTCACAATAATAAAAAATTAAAAGACAACCACAACGCAAAACTAAAATGGAAAAGCTGGCTATAAACCTTCACACTATCGCTGATCAGGTGAGAACAACGTTAAGTAGCTTAACTAATGCAGACTTTCCGACGCGTTTTCTCAAAACGCAGATTTTCAATTTTGCAATTCAAAGTTCACACTTCACCACTAATAAATGAACAATCATAAACTCTGACGCAGCGTCCACCTTCGTGGGTTGGAATGTCTAGCCATCCAAAATTTTCAGAAGCAAGGTGCAGCACTCATGAACATTGCCCATCCATCCTATCCCAACACCGACCGACTAGTGAGACCAGAACTCGCCAAAAATCTCAGCAGGCAATGGAAATCGGAGTTTGAGCGAGCGATAAAGATCAGTGGTCCAACAGAATATGCGGCAAGTTCAAATTCTAATTCAGATTCTGACACAGCCTGAAGCATTGTGAACCTCGTTTAGTACTTTGTTTTTTGCCTGGACTTCTGAAGAAGGTGGACGCTGCGTTATTCCACCGAAAATTCAAGTAGAAAGAGTTTATGATTGTTCATTTATTAGTGGTGAAGTATGAACTTTGAATTGCAATGTCGTACTCACGCCACAGTAAACACCGCTTGCCGGTATTTTTCCATTTTCAATTTTAGTTCATTACCGCCCGTAATTAGAAAAAAAATGATTGTGTAAAACTATTACAGCCATTCATTTGATTTTTTTCTGTGCATCTTCATGAATATCTATTTTTTTTTTTTTTACTACAATTTTTTTTTGACGAGCCTTATGTCAGCCGAAGCAATTAATGCTTGTATGGCTGAACCGGCTCAATTTTGAACATTACCAGATTATTTTTAGAGAAGAAGAAATCTGGTAAAGGGAGGTGCCAGCCCGGGATTCGATCCCGGGAAACCTCCGATCATCGTCAGGGCCGAAAGATTGTCCAAAATTAGCCAGAATACATCCCATAGCTGCTGAAGGAGCATGGTAGCCAGTAGTTGTGTGCAAGTGTGCAAGTAGTTATAGGGTCCTCCAAAAGGTAAAATGAAACTATGACAATAAAAAGACTAAAATACCAGAGCCTGCACCTGGTTAATTTTAGTTTTTGTTTGCCTATGCAAAAATATATATTACCTTATTTTTACATAGCAGTTTCCCTCCTTCTGGAGCTCATATTCCCTAGTCTTTAAAGTTGTCTTCCCTGCCGGGCTTGTAACCACTGCGCATGTCCGGAACTGGGTTCGCCTATTTAAGCGGAACGCAACGGACCACAATCATCTTTCTTCCTACCCCCATGAACCTAGATTCATCCGAGGGAAGGCAGGACGGGGGGGGGGGAAGGGGCTTAATGGCGCGTCGACAACTTGGTCATTAGCGCCAACCTCAGTCACAGTGCAGTGGTAGGCAGGACGGGTTTAAGGTGATGTATATTTTCGTATAGGCAAACAAAAACTATAATTAACCAGGTGCAGCCCTGTTATTTTAGTCTTTATATTGTCACGAAAATATATGTTACCTTATTTTTACATAGCAGATCTCGTCACGTAGGTGGCGGGCTAGGTTCAGGAGAACCGCGTTACGAGCCGGTTTCTGCACGGAACGTGTTCGGGTGAAGACAACCGAAAGAGCCTCAACCCCAGTCCCATCGGGAGGAGAGCAAGGAATCAGCAGTACAGGGTTCGCATGGCTTCACAAATGCTATTAGACTTTTTAAGCCTTTTTAAGACACAGCACACCGAAATTTAATGCCAAATTTTATATCGCGTCGTAAAATCATAATTGTATTAGTATATGTGATTTTTTTAAAGTCAATTTATAAATTAATAACTGATAACTTTAATAATTTAATAAATTAGGCTAGCAAATTTGATTCTTTTCTTTGAAGATCACGTAAATCACATGGTTTAATTAGGTGTTGTTCCATGTTAGTATTTCGTGTTCATGGGGGCAGGATAGATCCTTGAAATAATGTCAAAGTCAACCATCGTTAATTTTGAAATTTATTTTATATTACGGGGCAATGGATGGGCATTTGAAAGATCACTGTTCTCCCCCCCCCCCCCAAAAAAAATAAAAACATGCAACTACAAGTTAAAAGCCGTAGCTAAACCACGCGCCAGTGGCTAGCTCATGATGACATCACGGCAAACAGCCATGGCTCGTGGTATAAAGATTTTGGGGGGGGGGGGGGGGGGCACAACTCACTTTTACCTACCCCCTCCCCCTAATATATTTTCGTTAATCCATAAGTGAAAACTTCTACGTGTTGTTAGTTCAATAATTATGTCATATTGACTGCGCACACTATAACACAAAACAGTTTCCTAATTTCTAAACTAACTTGCTGATCGTTTTGCAAAGATAGATTTGCCGAAGTTAGGATTGCAGTGTCTGCTCACTTTAAGAAAAAATAAAATTTGAACCTACATGACAATAAAAACTGCCAGCAGTTGTAAGTTACTTATGGCTTTATTCGAATGGTATGGAAATTAAAGCAAAGATTTGTTAAGGATCAAGTACAGTACTGCACATTTACGACGAATTTTTTCTACTGGGTTAGAAATACTTCAGCATCAGCACGATGGGCGAACCAGCGGTATGAAGCCACATGGCCAGAAAAAAAGCATGATTCAAACCAAAAGTATGCATTGGCTGTTATACCAATTTCCGCATTAAAAAAGTCGATAAAAGCAAGTTACAAATTCATATTCCACTTTTTAAAATAAAAATTACGTCTACTACCCAAATTAATTGTGACGATGCAAATTCTGCAAATTCTGCCCAAACTTTTGATTTTGTTGCTTCCCTACGCGACCGGACAAGTCCATTATGCCAGTGAGGGAAGTGAGTAGGGCAAGCTAAAAATAGACTCACTAAGGTAGCATTGTGACAGACGGGCTCAGAGCCAGTGGCGTGTACACCATAGAGTCAGACTGGCAGGTGCCAGGGGCCCACCTGCATTGGGGGCCCCGGCCCACCCACAAAATGCAAGCAAACTTAAAAGTCTTAAAACTATTGCTGAATTGGGTCCAAAGTTAAGCATTTTGCATAATTTTAATGCGGATTTTTTTTAAATTTCTCAACTTGTGGGGGGGGGGGGAATCCCCCAACCCCCTCTCTGCCACACTATAATTAATGCCCCCTCCCCCATCTATCCTGCTGTGCCAGGGGCCCACCCTAGTCTGCACACGCCACTGCTCAGAGCTACGATGCAACCCAGCAGCTGACAGAAAATTCTTAATAACGCGATAATTGAAGTTAATAGCAAAACCAACAAATAAGTTTATTAATTATAGTACAAACACAATGACATTTTAATACAGTAAACTCTTTGAATTCCAGACTTTTTAAGACCAATCAACGACAATGCTGAAATCCCAGACTATTTAAGGCCTTAAATTTTGTCCTTTAAAATCAAGACTTTTAAAGGAATTTAAGACTTGTGCGAACCCTGCAGTAGCCAGGGAAGGCGTCAAACGGGTCCAGCACCTAGGGGCAAGCTGGAGATTCAAATTAATTGAACGCTATCCTACCTTGTTGCGGGAAGCGAAGCAGAAGGACCGGAACGCCGAGAAGAAGTACTTCGGGAAGCAGGGAGACAGGATCCTGGAAGCACGGATGGTGACGGGTCTAGGTGGGAGAATGCCGGAACAATATGGAATGTTTTTTAGAAACAGAAGACCAACACTGATGGTTCTTCGTGGGTCCTGCCTTGTGCTGGATTGGTCTGTCTTGGTGCGGGAAGGAAAAATCCAGACGGACTAGAACACAGCAGCATGCGGAGAGCAGACGGGAGCGAGGCGATCCACACCGGGACTTGTAGCAGAGGAACGGTGATGCGGCGGCGGTGTGGGAATCCCACAAGGTTGATGGTGTTGCAGCCTTAGTGAAGGCGTAACACACTGCACGCTGGATTGGAACACAGGTGAAGCACAGGCCAAAGCGGAATGCACTGAACAGCGATGTGCCACTAGGAACAAGACGCAGCGAACCAGGAGAGAACGTCGTTCCGTTTCCACAGTCTGCCACGTAAGGTGCGATAGAGGGACATCGAAGTAACCTTAAAAGACAAACACACGCTCCGCCTTCTGTCTGTTGTTGTGCGTTCTGTGTGTTTGGAATGGGTCAGAAGCGGCCGAAAGTCCAGCAAGGAAACGTGATACAGAGGTCAGAAGAGGAACCGTAGTAGGGAACACCCAGGGCACCGTGGCACAGGGTGGTCGCTGGAAACAAGGAGGAGACCCTTGAGGAAGGAACGAACCGTTCGATAGGTATAGAACTACATAGATGGACCCGCGTTCTGCAGGTTCAGACATCTGAGAAAGGACCAATGAAGGGGTGGAATGCTGCGTGGCCAATGGGTGTCTGACCCGGAGGATAGCAATCCAGGAGCAAACGCGAACAAACGGTACCGGGACCGGCCTCGGACCGAACACCAAACTTCGGTTCTCAGGGAAGCAAAGATGTAGTAGCGCTCTAGGGTCTATACGTAAAAATGGGAACAGGAGGCATCACGGCGCAAACCAGGTTGTGTGATGCGGAGGTCATGATCCTGGAAGACAAGGAACCGAAGACGTATTGCACAGCAGGTTCCATAGTGTAAGCTGGGGTGCGCAAGGCAAGGCATTCCGCTGTAGAAAGGGAATCGACAGAAAGGCTTACGGCTTGACTGCGAGTTACTCTGGAATGGTGGAGAGATTCCTGACCCGAAGGTGAAACGAAGAGAAATGGGTACTGGGCCTGGTCGCGAGCCTGGGCCTGACCCTCGGGCCCTGGGTGCCGTGGAAAGAAGAAGATGGGCTGATATACGGGTATGTTGAACAGAATGGTAGATCCAGACATTGTAGGGTGGAGGAAACATTTCGGAAGATAGATGAACCGATCCCTGTGTATCACAGAAAGAATCCGGGCTCGGAAGGTGGGGGTCGATTCCGGAACTGCAGGCGTCGGACGCATGGTGATCATCCGTAGGAGAGAGTAGCAGCTGAAAGGAACAGCAAGAAGGCAGGTGTATAGGAGGATACGGTCCGCAAAAGGCTCTGGGCTGGATGTTGGGGTCCGGTCCGAGCCTTTGGCATTAAGCAGAAACGGCGTCAAAATTGAGGGCCAAAAAAAGGAGGGGGGGGACCGGATCAGGGATCCATACAGCAGCCATCTTCAGGAACAAAGGCAAAGGCAGTAAAGTGAACAGCAGAACATGGTTCGAGGAAAGGCCCCGGGCCGGGTGTAGAAGCCCAAGCGCAGCCCTGGCGCCCAAGCATTTGATGGAAACTGTGTACCGGGCGGATAGGAAGTGTCGTTGGAAGGATGAGACTTGTGACGTTGCCAAGCAGGTGACTTATGAAAGCAACAAAACACAGAAGTTCACTGACTATGGATCGGGCCCGGACAGGCAGCGTGGGCCCAGAATCCAATGCTTGAGGAAGAAAATGGACCTGGCAGGCACAAGTGTCAGACTGGGCGACCTGGTGGGTCGGCTGAGGCCGGATGGTAATGTAGCTGTATCCTTGTTTAGAGAAGGTCCTTATTCCTCTGTCCTAGTTCGCACTGTCCCCCCCCCCTCCCTTTCCGTTGACAAGGCTACAGTTGAAGATTGACCAGGTATGAAGTGGAGCAGAAGGCGAATTGAGGGGAACCGGGGGAACTGTGTCAGGCTCTTTGTTAAGGAAGGAACCAAGGACAGTGGTGAATGAGAGGAATGGCGAAGGCCCGTCCGGATCAAATGGCTTGACGAAAGTAATGGAAGGTTAATCGACGTGAATGAAGCAGCATGCTGGTCATCGAAGTGCAGACCTAAGAAGGAGGTCATCTAAGACAAACCGACACGATTTTGTTGTTGATGCTGATGCTGAGCTGTCGAGGGGTTCCAGACTTTGAAGCCAGTGAACCGGAAGTGGAACGTAAAGAAAAAAGGTACCGGGCCTGGCCAAGGCCTAGGTCTGGATGTCAAGTCCCGGTTCCTTTGTGAAACAGAGGATGCATTAGCGGCTGTGGTGTTGTTCTGGAAAGGAAACGACTGGCCGGTTGTAGCCACAACGAAGGTGGACTGGTGTTCAAAGACACAACGACCGTTCCGTGAAAGAGGAATGCAAGAGTCAACAGCCCGATAATGACTGTAAAGTAGAAGACTAACTAACAGAGTAGCCGGAAAGTTGCCAGGGAATGGCAGCGACAGGAAACGGGAACTACGAAGACCTACATGCCGACGGAACGGCGATGCAGCGGCAGTCAGACGGTACCAGGTCCTGTTGGCCGTCCCGGGGGTTCAAAGGTCTGACGTAACCAAGGAAACTTGAAACTGAACGGAAGAGGCTGTGCAGTCTCATGCGCAGAAGGTGGCAAACGCCAGACAGGAGACAGGAGTAGGGAACCAGGAAGCAGAGAAGGTCACGTAGTCCCAAGTAGGAGAAGGTGTGAACACCAAACAAGGCATAACGACGAACCACGGCCGATAATCCCGGTTGGAGATAGCGCGCAGCTCTAATGCGCAGTGGGTAGCAACGTCAAACAGGGGACGGGAATCATGTCATCAAATTTGTTGACTGGATGCTATACGCAGTAGTGGAATTAGACGTTCCGTCGACCGAGGAGACTGCAGTGTAGCCAGGAACAGCAGTTCCAACAAGAGGACAGGTGGACGGCAGGCCGCAGCCCAACAAAAATTCCGGACAGGTGTTGGGGCCCAGACCGAAACCTTCGTTCAGGAGAAACAAGGAAGGAATGAACGTGCCATTCCTATGGCTCAGTGAAGACCCTCTAAGGAACTGGTGGATGTAGGGCTGAACGTGATACTGTCTAGAAGGCAGGAAGACAGCGGAACGCGGTGTACTAAAGGTCTACTGACGTCCAGACGAAAGCGGAATCGAGGCGACGGACTATGTAGCTGCAGACGGAACGGTGGCATGCGAAGATTCAAGGCGGACAGTAGAAAGTGGTCCGCTAAAGGGCCCAGGCTGGACGTCAGGGCCTGGTTCCGGCTCACTGGTCGCCTCGTAGAGGCGGAATCGAGCGATCAAAGCCAGGGGAAACCGAGCCTAGGCCGGCGGAGGCACAAGTCGAGAACAAGCATACTTACCACTGCAAGAGACACACCGCCCGTAGGGGGGCAGGTGGCAGCACGTCCGGCCGTGAAGACGGTATGTAAGGCAGAATGGTACACTAGGATGGTGGCGCCTTTGAGTCCGCTTTGAATAGAGTGGTGAAAACTCGGAGGTAGTCTTGCATAGGGGGGTGGATTGGTTCAACTTGTTCCGAGACACACAAATGAATCCATCGTTTCCAGTGACTGTCGTAAATCTAGTTGGTAGAGGATCGCACTGCTGGTGATGCGATGCGAGTGGCCTCGTTCTCTAGAATGCCAGGTGATCGGAGGAGTTTGATGATAGTAGCCACCCGAGAATTCAGTGCTTGGTGGCCCGGGTGGAGGATCGATCCTTCGCGTTGGGACAGGAAGTCCGGACGGCTTGGTAGCCGGTGAGAGTCGATGAGGAGGGTGAGTAGTATTGTAAACCAGGTTGCGACCGGCCAATTTGGAGGAAGAGGATGGGTTGTAAAGAAAACAATCGGGGACGATCCCCTTGATTGTCTTTAGCAGTTCTGATAATGGAATCTCGGAAGGATCAGGATCTCCTTGGAACGGTGGGTCAGGTTGATCCAAGAGGGACGGGTCTGGCGAGTAACAAGAATAAAGTCCTTGTACGCAGGAGGGACCTGAGGAGGCAAATGAGCGGACAGGATAGGATGAGGCGGATCATCTAGGGCGATAGAAGGACCAGCATCCTCAAGGGAAGGCTTGTGGCGCTTAAGGATGGAGGCAAGCCAGGCTGTCGTGTAATCAGAAACTGGAGCCTTACGTCTAAAGTTTTGGAGTGAGGAGTCCATGAGGGTATGTACTGGGGACGGAGCGAGTGGTTCACTGGTTCGCTGAGCGGTGGAATGTCCAATTACCGAAGGACGGGATGAATGCGAGGACAAATCCAGAGGAGTAAGTTGCGGTCCTGCAGAGGATGCCAACTTGGCAGCAACCTTTCAAGGCTTTAAGTTGAAGCTTTAAGCAAGCATATCGTTCCTTGGTACGAGAGAGTTCGTTGGCAGGAGAACGTAGGTCCCGCACTGGTAGAGGTTGACTGCAAGGGATCGGGGACGTAGCCGTATTGTCACAAGCTATCAGGACGGCTCAGAAAGAAGAGGATTGTGCGGCGGACGCAGCTGCTCCAAAGAACCCTGGTCCGCAATAAGTTCAAGAATGTCAAAATTATCCGCAACCGGTGGGACCAGAGGGGATGCGGAACGAGGACTGCAGGATGAGGAGCCATCCCCTGGCGTCCCTTTAGCGCGAGGCATAAGGACGGCGTTGCCGAGGATGGGGTAGGACGCAGCAGATGGCACGAAGCTTGGAACAAAGTTAACAGCTTGGTGGCGGAGAGGCAAAGAAGTCTGGATACTGGTTCGAGGTCGAGGTGGACTAACTGCGAGGAGCGGAATGCTGTCCGTGACAAGAGAGTAGTAGTGAAAGTTGGTGTCTCTGAGGGAAGAAGAAAATACATTACCTAATGTAGTGGGAAGCGTCCTTTCCTGTCTCCGCCTTACAGACAAAGGTCTAGTAAAAGGAAGGAAGGGGGATGAGAAACGTGATGTTGTTCTGAATGGGAGCAAGTGCCCCCCCCCCCCTCCTACCCCAAGTAGGGGAACGAGGGGTAACGAGAGGAGTGTGAAAAGCGTCTAGTGAGGAACGCATCCAAGACCTCAGGAATAGGGCTTGGGGAACTGTAGACTAATTCGTGCAGGCCTGTCTTAGAGGGCTTATAGCCTTTTCCCGGACGTATAAATGCGGGCGGAACTGGTAAAGGACCAGGAGCAGTAGGATGCGGAGGACTGGGACGGTTCATGAAGAATAGGATGGAGATCTCAGTCCGCAGGAGGAACGGGCAGAATTGGCAACGGAACCTGGTGAATGAGACACGGAGGCGGATTGTCAGGCAGAGTTGGAGGATCATCGTTGCTTAGGAATCGAAGCTTCAGTCACGATGATGCATAGTCTTGAAACGGGAACTTGCGCATAAAGTTCCGAAGGGAAGAATCCATGAGATAATGCACTAAAGACAAAGTGAGGGGTTGGTCTTTCTTCTGGGTAACGGAACGGTTGTCAACCGAAGGTTGGAAGGAATGCGAAGATAGAACAAGGATTCGGGAACGTGGACGCAGTATTGCAAGGCATGAGGAACGACGGCTTGGAAAGAGGGATTCGGAGGGGAACTGGTTGCTCCAGAGAATCCCATTCCGTTGTAATGTCAGAAATCCCCCAGTCGTCCGCAGGTGGAGCGTGCAGTGAGGACGCGTAACGAGGGGTGCGGAGTAAGGAACCATCCCAAGGCGTTCCCTTAGCCTGTGGCATCGGAACGATGGTACTGTAGGACGCAGAGCGTGAATGAAGGAACGCTCTTCCCCGTGGGATGCAGGACGTGGGATGGAGGATGCGGATGTGGCTGGACAAACGCTCGTCCCATGAGGTGCGGACGTGGCTGGAAGAACGCTCGTCCTATGGAACGCGGACGTGGCTGGAGGGACGCTTGTCTTATGGGAGTGAGAGTGTGGCCGTCCTTGTATCGCACGTTCTCTGGGTAGGATGGATGGTCCTCTGGAAGCAGGTGCCTGAGAAAAGTAAGGAGAATGTCCTGAGGCAGGCAGGCTGGCTCCTGCGACAGGCACCTTCAGGTGCTTCTGTTGGGAAAGAGGATAGCTTGTGAAGCGACGGACAGGAGAACGTCCGATCGGCGGTGTAACGCTTGCGAAATAGAAGCATCCTAGCCCGAGGAGAGGATGGATCGGTCCTCTGTCTATCCGCTCCTAAGGGCGGAGCAGAGGAAACAGCGAGCGAAGCTTCAACTGGGAGATCCAGAGGCAGGAGAGGATAGTGAAAGTAGCTGGTCCTAAGGACCGGTGGATCCGTGAAGAGGATGGAGTAAGGATCTAAGATTGTAGCAGTGACAAGATGTGTTTCTAAGGGGTGCAAGCATCACCCCCCCCCTCCTTCCCCCGTTACCAGACTGAGGTCTAGTAGGGGACTGAAGGATGACGTGACGTTGGTCGTGCTGGTGGTAACGAGGAACGTGGGGCCGGAGTGGACGTGTGAAGTACACAAAACCATCCACGGCCATAACAGGCCACAGAGGAATGCTTTAAAGAAACGTAGGTCAAGGACGGACACGAGGATTGGATCAGTTGAGGAGCAGCGTATAGCACAGCTGCATAGGACGAAAGTCGAGGAAAGACGAGCGGACTGCATCGTCAGAGTATATCAGAAAAGAGGGCTGCGCAGTAGGATGCGCAGATGGTGACGGCGTGGAGGGATATCATGCCCCTAAATTTAAGTAAACAACAGCATTCAATGCTGGAGGGAAAGAAGGCGCAAGCCGACAGTGAGCGGTGAAATGGCCCAATCCAAAAGGGCTGCGCAGAAGCAATGCGCAGTGGGGAGCCGCAGATGAGGAACGTCGTCCATCCGAACCGGTCCGTGCACCGCCCGAACGCAACGATGACATGAGCCGCCCTGGGCAGGAACCAAGGGGAACGGCGGCATCGAGGGACAGCGGCAGCGAGAAGCAGCGAACCAGCCAGAAGAAGACACGATCCACAGAAATCTTTAAAACTTCAACTA
This sequence comes from Lithobius niger, assembly GCA_023313725.1. Classification (NCBI taxonomy): domain Eukaryota; kingdom Metazoa; phylum Arthropoda; class Chilopoda; order Lithobiomorpha; family Lithobiidae; genus Lithobius; species Lithobius niger. Next base: position 77,115 of record JAHWFP010208350.1, on the reverse strand, counting down.
TACCCGCAGAAGACTTTGCTGAAGCTAGCAAAGCGGAGCAGGGAGGACGGAGCCGTTCCTCGGAGTGTCCTCCGTCCACAGGAGGACGAAGAAGTCGAGGAGCGATGTGAACAGCGCGACGTGTAGCGAAGAAAAGGTGAGCTTACCGCTCCGCCTCGGCTTTTATATGATGGAGGCTGCACAGTAAGATGCGCAGTAGGTAGCGAACCGGAAGGACATCTTCGATTTAATTTCTCTATATTGAACAGCATTTTGAGAAGGAGAATGCTATAAAAAAGGTAACGTATATTTTCAAGGCAACTAGAAATAAAGATCGTAAGCACGCAGCAGAAAAGTTTCCAAGACATGAATAAATAAAGCATAATATGTTGATGCTGTATGTGCCCCCTAACACACAACCAATCTGTGGCTGTATGCCAAATAGAAATCAAGGTAATATACAATTTTTACATGAGTTGTAATTACAAAGTTGCAGAAACTGGGCGATCAGCAAAGCGCTAGCGCTCGTTTTTAGCGAAAACATTTTCATGAATAAAAATTTAATGGGAAGCATAAACATTTGTCTTTTCCCGCAGAAAGTTAGGTAATTAAAGGATTTATTAAATGGTCAACCCCTGATCCAGTTTTGGAGGAGATACACCAATTTTAAGTTTGAAGTAGGCATATAGGCCTATTTGGCCGATTGAAGAAAAAAGGTTACGAAAACCCCAAGTTTTTGACGGTTGGTTCTGGGTCTCCTAACCAATCGCTTTTTAGAAGACGGGCTCCCTTTACAGAGTTGAGCATCAGGAGGTTGAAGATGAGGTGCGTCCAGCCGTCTTTTTTTGGAAAGACGCAGACCCGGGTTTGACAGCAAACATTGGATTACTCCTTTCTCCAGAAGCTTAAGCGCTTCCTGTTTTAACAGCGGGATGGGTGGCAGATTCCGAAGTCAATGTGGTGAACCCATCGTGAGCGCTGAAAACCTAGGAGAAAGGTGGGAGATAATCATTCTTGATAACTGAAAGCACGAAGGAATTCATTGTGATGGCTTCTTAATTTTACGTATGGCCAGCTCTGCCCCCCCCCACCTGTCAGTGAAGGGGGGTGCAAGTGTTGGAGCAAAAAAAGTCAGAAAAGAGGATGGGAATTCCCACATCCTTTTCCTCGACCACCACAACTGCGATTATCGAAGGAGTTGTCGAAACAGGACGTAGGTTGTTGACTCTGGGAGGGAGGATTACGACAAAGTGTGTTATTGCCCTTTTCTCCTGACCGGGTTGGTAGGGGAGAAGGGAGGCTCCATAGTCCTGACAAAAGGGCCCAGTCTTGAAGGAGTTCATCTTGCCCTTGCCTTGATCTTTGGATGTGGTAGGATTGGGCGCAGGAGGCTTGACCTTTTCCATCATTTCGGGAGCAAGAGAGAATAGTTGGTTATTGAAAAGTGATGAAGAATTGTGTATAGGCAGAAGTCAAAGATGATCGACAATAACCACAAGGATGTTAGAGGCTGAGGCCAGGAAGACGTCCCTCCGATGGAAAACTTTGTTCAGAAGAAGACGGCATCCCCAATTAGAAGCGTCTTCTTGAAAAAGACGAAGCCCTCTTCATGAGCTGAAGGCAATTCTCAAGGATGAAATATGGGCAAGAGGATGGTGGTTCAGTAAGGTAGCCCTCACAGCAGGTGGTGGATGACGAACAGGCGACGTCAGAGTGCGATGAAGCACGAAGGCACCAACGAAGTACATTTTCTTCTTCTTCTGCTTGCTTCCGAGGGGTGCGAAGAAAAGAGTTAAGTTCCATGGGTGCCTGGGGCTTTCAGAGTAGAGTCAAGTTCCATGGGTGCAAACGCAGGGATGTAGTAAGTGGACGGGTAGGTGCGATAATGTGAACCAGGACCCGAACCCTTAAGAACATGTGACGTTTCTTTGGATCATGTAGGGGTAAGGAAAGACCCACAGAAATTTCCTCATCTACTCTTCAGGTGAGAGACTCCAAGTCAAAAAGTAAACGGAAGGCAACTTTGGACCGAGGAAGATGATGGGGTTCAGGCCGAACGAAGTCCAAATTTGGGAAGGTGGTACGTGGAGGATCAGCCGAGTTTACAATTGGTTCATGTGTCCTGTCATAAAAGGTTGCAGGAAGATAGATAAGTTAGCGGACGATGCAGCTGGTAAGGGCAAAAACCCGCCCCCACCACATAAATGTCGTCGCCATCATCAGAACGGCACTCGTCAACACTGTCTGAATCAGAAACATTACGATTTCTGCTAGAAACGTGTTTGGTGGGGGGAGGGGGTAAGAGTCAATGAACGAATTTGTCGTTATCAAAAATTCGCCGGGAGTTAAAGTTTGCAGAAAAAAGCACGGAAAGGTAAATTGTTGGATAGGGCTATTGCCAAGAGCAAAAAAAACATTCGACAAAAAAGGTGTTTGGATCACGAAGTGCAGAAAAATTGGAAAGCAAATTTTTCCCACCGTGTACAAGAGAGTCACTGTTAACGGGAAATCCAGAGTGTGTTAATACAGCATTGTTGTGAGTTTAATCTACTGTGCACAAGAATGTGCGAAGCATTAGCAGCGGAATCGTGCAGGCGAGCGAATTGCAGCTAGCAACGTGGAATGGCGATTGGTTGAGACAGAATGGACAAATAGGCGATTTTAAGTACTGTATCGGCAAAAGTGATGATGTAAAAGAGCCCATGTTCCAAACCACGATTGGAGAGGAGACCCAGCCACCAAAGATCAACAAACGTGGGGTTTTGAGCTTTGTTCTTCTAAAGTAACTCGCAGTGAACGTATATGCCTATTTCACCAAAAACAGACACTCACTTCTACTTATCTCCAAAACCAATGTACCGAATCGATCAGAACTTCACAGGCAGAGGAATTCGTAAATTGTACCGTCGTAGATAAATCGGAAGAGGAGCCGGACAAGAGGCATGAAGGGGAATGTGTAGATATGCGTCCGCAAGATCTATAGAAATTGTCCAATCCATCGGCAACAGGGAGGCGCGAATAGTCTCAATGTTTCCATTTGAAAATGGGGATTGTTTATAAATTGGTTTAAGGGCCGGAGGTTGAAGATTAGACGAAATCTCCCTTCTTTTTGGGGTAAAGAAAAATGTGACTGTAGAAACCTAGTTCGTCCAGATTAGGAGCAACACGTATCACATGCTTTGCGAGTAAACCTGAGATTTCGGAAGTGAGGTGCTCTGATGGCCCTGGTGCCAGCGACCATGGGGGTAACCCGGTAGTGGCAGAGGAGCGAAAAACTTTAGTCAGAACCCATGAGCGATTATTTTGAGAATCACAGAGTCTTGAGTGATGGTTTCCCAGGCTGGTAGGAAGAACTGGAGCCCCCCCCCCGGAAAGGGAGGGGGTAACTGTCAATGGTTAGACCTGGGGCGGCGCCGGGGACCGGGGGGAGGCATGACAGCTGTGACGGTCTGGTGTTGCATTGCGACCGTAGGAGCGCCCGCGCCCACATCCTGTGGTCTTTGGAGGAAAGGGCTGACGGTCCTGACGAGCTGGTAAGCAGTGATGATCATCTGTACTGGACGTAAGCTGAGCTGGCCAAGTAGTCTGTTCCCGGTGACCGGTGTGTTTCGGTCAGTGATCGGGCTTTGGTCGCGGCTTCGGCTTACAAGTGATGTCGAGATGCTTTGCCAACTTTGGAATTAGGCGCCGAAATAGGGTGTCAGATTCATGTAGAGGCTAGTTCTGAAGGATATGACGAGTGGAGTCACGAAGGTTTGGCGCTGTGTTGAGGACCACTTCTCTGAGCAGGAGTGTTGAATTGAAAAGGGCGCGAGTGAACCAGTTCATGGAACGATACGTAGCAAAGCAAACCTTGCGGAACACCTGGCTGATGTGTGAACCTACGTCGCGTGTGTGCTACGGTGGCGGATCCATGGAGAGCTTCTCACATAACGCATTAGCTGCCGTGTTCAGGACGTCGGCCTGAGATGCTGCATGGAGACCTAGTCGTAGGAGGCGGTCATTGTCGCGGAGAAACGAGGAGGGGGCAGTAACTACGCGTGGCAGGAAAAGACAGGTGCTGAAATCCATCTTGAGGTCGACCTGAGAAACTCTTAGGATAGGTCTCGAAGACCTTTGGGTAGGCGGTACCGTCACCGGATGGTCGAAAGAAAGCGGGCTTCCGACCGGGACATGGAGGCGATAGTTCTATATCAAGCTTGAGGGGTGTACCTTGCCTAGAAGAATACCGCCGGCCAGCAGAGCTTGGTGAGAAGTGTACTTGATTGTCCAAGACCCGGGTGCTGCCGGGGAGGCAGTCTCTGAGACCGAATCCAAAACCAGTGGACAAACCACGATTTTTACTTGGTCCTGGGACATCTGGAGAGGGCTTATAAAGAAAGCAGTCCGGAATGATGTTTCCACTATCTTGAGTAGTTCGGGGAGTGGAATCTCGGAAGGGTACGGTCACCAAGAAAGGGTGGATCAAAGTGAGCATGCAGAGAAAGCCGATTTCCCGAGGTAACCGAAGGGGCAGCAACACTGGTCACCAAGGCAGAATCGTCGGCATAGACCGGAGGAGGATGGGATGGTCGGAATGAAATTGGTTGAAAAACTGATGGAACCTCTTGAGAGGAATCGGCATCATCTTGTAGTAACCGTGGTTCCTTAACAGTAGAAGCAACCCATGCGTCAGTGTCGAGAACAGGGCCGGGTGGCTGTTCGTGCTTAAAGGATTTCAAGGCAGAATCCACTAAGGTGTGGACTTGCTCTTTAGACAGGGAATCACAATGAGGAGTGGTGACCGGCCGTCGTGAGGAGGTAGAGGCAGTGTGAAGATCGGGAGGAGAGGTCCAAGGGATCGTCTACAGGGTGCCGAAGTGCACATTTAACCCCTGTTCGCCGATCCTTAACTTAAAGCTTCAGGCGAACATAGCGTTCTTTGGCCGAAAGGAGTTCCTTTTGGAGATCGAGCAGGTCCACCAGTAGCTGCGGTTGACCATGAGAGGGAACATAATAACCGTGTCCTGATAGGGACCGGCCGGAGTGGAGGGGACCGAGAGAGGTGGGTTCAGAGAGAGGTGGGCTGGTAGAGGATGGTCATCAGTGGAAATTTCAGTGGAAATGTCAGAGTGTCGACCGGTCCACCGGTACCAGGGGCATACCCTTGGTCCTTGGCATTGGTAACCGTATTTTGCTGGAGAGCTAGTACACAGTATGTCTTGACTTGAGAACAAAGATGAAGCAAGCGGCCGTTGACTCAGTTTATACATGAAGGAGGCTACGCAGAACCGATGTACAGTAGGTAGGAATGCCGGCAATGCTCTAAAGTCTTTAATCTGTAATACAAAACAGCATGGGAGAATGAGAATGCTAAAATTCAGGTAGTATATTTTCATGGCATAGAAACGTAAATTTGCCCGCTGAAATTTGTTTCTTTTGCAAAGAAAAATACTATACCTGTCAATTTTTTTGCATTTATGCTCTCTTGCTTTGAGGATTTAAAGTTGCGCCCATCTACCCAGCTTGTCAATCCAATGCGCATGCGCAGCCTTCCTTATTAAAGAGCTTGATGAAAAGCATTTGCATCTTTTGTTGTCTCTCAATCTGTCAGAAGGTGACTCAAGAGGGCCGGTAGGGTGGGTCTGTATAGTATTTTTCCTTTGCAAAAGAAACAAATTTCATCTGGCCTTCATGGGGGCCGGAAAATTTACGTTTCTTGTAGCTTGGAATAATACTATACCTATCAATTTTTGCATTGACAGTCGCCCTCGTCCGAATTGGTGGCAGGCACGTTCTGAACGAGTACCACAGGGTTGCAAGAAGGCGTTCCCCATTCTGAATCTTCGATTCTGTTTGTGTGACAGTTTGGTTGTTTGTTTTTTTTTTGGGGGGGGGGGGGGGGAAGGTTTCCAATATTCGTAAGAATTGACGAGATATTCACATTTGATTTCTTTTTTTTTTCCTTTGCTGGTTGGCGCCATGTGGCAGCAGCATGTGGAGTACTTGTTTCTTGGCCTGTCGCTTTGTGGTCGTTAGACCATGAAGTCTGGGTTGGGGTTCACTGTCTAGTTGAGAGGTTCATATTTTCTATCTTGTGATTGAATGCGATGGTTGTTTTCAGATTTGACGATTACTATTGTTGATTTAGGAAAACAAAATTTCGGGAGGTGCCCCCCTTTTGTGTTTCTGGGTTGCCAGCGAGGAAAGCGTTCGATGGGTTTGGTCGAATGCTGTAGGTTTGACTTTGTTTGCTTGCCTCGGAACATGGTGGTTCGTTTCTCTGGTTGGGAGGGTTGTTGTTGAAGTTTCTGTTAGTTTCCCTTTCTGCTTTGGTTGTCTTAATCTCTTTTTTTTGAAGCGGAGGTGTTGAGAAGTGAGACGGTTCTTGTGTTCATTGGAGTTACCAGCAATGTCAGTTTCACAAGCGCAGTTGGGTTGGGAAGCCGGGTGGATCAAAGCGACTTCTGAAGGCAAAGAGAGCATGAATGCTAGGAAGGCATTCGTCCGGGTGTTCATCCGAGTCCAGAATTGTACATGAGGTTAAAATTGAGTGTGAGAGCTGGCCAGCCTGCATGATCGGCGTTGTCCATCGTGGCGTAGTGGTCGAACCATGTGTGAAGGTGTTAGCTTTGCGATGGCGTTCTGAGAGTGACATTCGCTCTTAACTGTCACTCCAGGACGTCCTGACTGGAGGGCAATATTGCTCCCTGCTTGGGACAAGAGATGGGATGAAGCTAAGTGAACCATGGTTTCCTCTGTTCATCAGGCTGAAGGCTAAAGACGTGAGGGTTGTGTCCATCTAGTGGCGGTACGCCGGTCGTGAAGAGGCGAATGCTATGCCAAGCGAATGTGCATTGATGAATGCAGGTGGCATCTGGTGACGATCGCGGTGGCTACATGGGGATCGTCGGAATGGTGGTGGCACTCCGGTCAGACGTAATGAAGGCTCAGTCCGATGGGTGTAAGGGTGAACGACGATGGAGTGTCCTTCCGGTTTTGGTTGGTTGGGTGAATGTGGCGGTCCGAAGCAGTGAATGAGAAGGGTGAATGCCATTCTGGTTGAACCTCAGTCAGAAGATGCTAATGTGAAGGACGTCATGCCTGGGGAGCACCATGATGTGGACGACGGATGGCATCGTGAAGACGTATGGGACGGCCAGAACAGCGAATGCGGCTATCTAGAGCGGTGAATAAGGAGGGTGAATGTCGTTCCCAGCGAATGCCATCAGGACTATTAACAGTCAAATGTCAGTCTGAAGAGGCGAATGTCTTGGATGGTGGTGTGAACTTGAAGACGCAAGAGGTTGCCAGAACGGGTGAATGCGCTGGACCGCAGAGGACAAGTGTATGAAGAATGCCGTGCCAGGCAGATGCCATTATGTTGAGGGCTCAGAAATTGAAGTGGAAGCCTTCCGAAGTCGCTGAAGGCATCTTGGTTAGGCGGCACGCCGGCCATTGGAGCAAATGTCCAACATGGTTTGAGGGTGAATGGCGACAGCACTTCCAGGAACTTGGTAGGGTGGCAGCAGGTGTCGGGAACGAGGGCTTGAGCAGCAATTGTTCGGCCAGACGAATGCATGACCAACAGTCGAGGCAGCAGCAAGCAACGACTGCTTGAATGATGAATGCTTGGCTAGATGAATGCACGACCAACTGTGGAGCCAGTAGATCTCGGGAACGAATGCTCGAGCAACGAATGCATGAATGACGAATACTCGGCCAAATGAATGTACAACCAATTGTTGAGGTAACAGGTCACAGGAACGAGAGCTCAAGCAACGAATGCTTGAATGGTGAATGCTCGGCAGCAGTACCTCAAACGACTACAGCTTGAATAGTGAGACCTCAGCCAGAGGAATGCACGACCAACAGTTGAGGCAGCAGGTCATGGGATCGAGACGCCAATGCCGCGTCAGGCGAAGTGGAACATCAGCCGGAAGATGCGAACGTGACGGGTGAGTGGCTCGCCAGGTGAAAGTCTTGAAGCGGATGACGATTGTTTTCCTGAAGACCCATGGGGCAGCAAGGAGGGGTGAATGTGACGGTCCGAAGCGGGGAATGAAAAGGGCGAATGCCATTCTGTGAGTGATGGTTGGACCTCAGTCATTAGATGCGAATGTGAAGGACGTCATGCCTGGGGAGTGCCATGATGTGGATGACGGATGCCATCGTGAAGACGCATGGGACGGCCAGAACAGTGAATGCGGCTGTCCAAAGCGGTGAATGAGGACGTATGTCGTTCTCGGCGAATGCCATCAGGACAATTAACAGTGGAACGTCGGTCTGAAGAAGCGAATGTCTTGGCTGGGGATGCCACGATGTGGATGTTGGTGTGAACTTGAAGGCGCAAGAGGTTGCCAGAACAGGCGAATGCGCTGAACCGCAAAGTACAGGCATATGGAGAATGCCGTGCCATTACGTTGGGGACTCAGCAATTGGAGTGGAAGCCTTCCGAAGTCACTGAAGGCATCTTGGTTGGGCGGCACGCCGGCCTTTGGGGCGAATGTCCAACGTGGTTTGTGGGTGAATGGCGACAACGCTTCCAAGAACTTGGTAGGGTGGCAGCAGATGTCCGGAACGAGAGCTTGAGCAGCGAATGCTCGGCCAGACGAATGCATGACCAACAGTCGAGGCAGCAGCAAGCAACGAATGCTTGAATGATGAATGCTTAGCTAAACGAATGCACGACCAACAGTGGAGCCAGTGGGTCTCGGGAACGAATGCTCGAGCAACGAATGCATGGATGACGAATACTCAGCCAGATACTTGGACAACCAAGTGTTGAGGTAACAGGTCACAGGAACGAGAGCTCAAGCAACGACTGCTTGAATGGCGAATGCTCGGTAGCGGTAGCTCAAACGACGACAGCTTGAATGATGAGACCTCGGCCAGACGAATACACGACTAACAGTTGAGGCGGCACGTATTGGGAACGAGATCTCGAGCAGTGAATGCGGAATGACGAATACTCAGTCAGATGAATCAACAACCAACAGTTCAGGCAGCTGGTCACAGGAAGGAGAGCATGAGCAACGAATCCATGAATGACGAAAGCTCGGCCAGACGACAACTCAGCCAACAATTTTCTAGCAGCAAGAGAGGGAGAACAGGCAGGTTGATGAGCTGCGTGTTTGTACGCCATCCGTCTTGAAATTTCACTCAAACATGTGTTTTCGCCACGAATGAGACGAGCAGTGGAGTCACCAACACCAATCGGCTAGATTTTTCACTCGATGCATAGGGCCATGTTACAATCGAGACAAGCTGGGAGAGTTGAGAATGCCTTCATTCTTGAAAATTACACTCAAAAACCGTGGGTTTAGCCATGCATGAGACGAGTTGTGGTGTTAGCATCAGCTTGATTTATTCACTTGACACGTGGCAACAAGTCACAATCGACACAAGCAGTGCGTTGAGAGACGTCATCCGGCTTGGAGAACTTCACTCAAATCGTGGATTTTAGCCACAAATAAGACGTGCTGGAGTGCCGACAACGTCATCCGTCTTGAATGCAGGACAAATGGACGAATGGAAGTGCTTGTAGCTGCAGGCAGTCAGTTGTGGCAGTGGAAATATCCAGACTGGACTGGTGCGAATGCTGGTCATCTTGAAGGGACGAAGTGGCGGCAGTTGATGGTGTCATCATTCGCATTCGCATGTTGATTCGCATTCGGGGCAGCATCCGACGAATACGACAAGACCAAAGCGGCGACGTCAGAGTCGGCAAGTTGTTAGTCAGACAGGAATGGAGTCTCCGTAACCTAGAGGCTGAAGACTTTGACATCTTGCAAATATAGAACTCGATGCGTGAAGATTTTATGGGCGAATATCGAGAAACAAAGTGGCGTAGTGGAGCTATGGAGGAAAAATAATGGCCAATGAATGTGCTTTTATAAAGGAGGGATGCGCAGAACAGATGCGCAGTTGGGTTATGATGCCGGCGGCTACAACGTTCCGAAAAACCTCCACGGAAATACACATCATTCGAGGAACTAATGCAAAAATTAACGGGTATATATATATATATATCCAGCAACAAGAAACTAATTACTGATTTCCTTATTGCATAAAGCATCTAGCTTAGTTGTCTTTTAGGGGAAAGTTGTCTGCCACTGCCCAGGCCTTTCCCACATACATATTTTTGAAACATTTAATCTGATGCAGACATTTTTATTTTCCAACTTGTTGTGGCATTAGGCCTATGTTTACTTCAGTTCGTTTATCGAAACATCGACCAAAAAGCTGCTTCACTTAATAATTGTTTTACCTAAATGTGTTATAGCATTCTAGCTGGACTGTTCAACCTTTTATTTATGCATTTAAATTCTACTCTTATCACACCAACGCTACCTGTGCCCAAACCGATTTACCGGTGAAAATATTTATGGGTAATGTATATTTTCGGTTAGGCAATAAAAACTAAAATTAAGCAGGTGCAGGCCCTGCAATTTTAGTGTTTTTACTATCCTAAAATACTTACCTTCAGTATGTGATTAAATCACTTTGATTTGGCTATTTAATGCCCGATGCAATTTAAAACTCACCCCGATTTAAATCTCCGTAAGATTAGTTTAGCTAATCCTCCCTAGGGTCGCTAGTGGCACTTCCCTTATATTCTGGGTTTAGTACCCTGGTTATCACTTCACTTCGACCGTTGTAACATACGGTTAGCAGCGGGTTCGTGAAGCGGGGAGGATGGGTGGGTTCTACTGAAGGTTAAGTATTTTAGGATAGTAAAAACACTAAAATTGCAGGGCCTGCACCTGCTTAATTTTAGTTTTTATTGCCTAACCGAAAATATACATTACCTTATTTATACTAGCACTTTCCTCCTTTGAGCTATTGTTTCCCCTAGAAGTTGAAGTTGCTTTCCTTGCATGGCTCGTGCTCCACAAATGCATGCGCCGGACTTGCCCATATAAACCCTTGCGCAGCTGAGGTCACTTAACATTTCTCCCCCAGAACCTAGCCCCTGGTGGGGAGGCTTGGGCGGGAGTAAAAGGTAATGTATATTTTCAGTTAGGCAATGAAAACTAAAATTAAGCAGGTGCAGGCCCTGCAATTTTAGTGTTTTTATAGCCGACGAAAATATACATTACTTTATTTATACTAGCAGACTTTGTCACCCGGAGGAGGGCTAGGTTCACTCATTGATGAGCCTGTCGTCGCCCCAGTCTGATATCCCGCAGTACGAGTCGGCTGCCCCAGGCACAGAGTACCTTTATGAAGACCAGTTTGCTATCCCGACCACTTTCACTCTTGGGCGGAGGATGACCGTCCGCAGACGGAGGAGGCGGATGCAAAGATCGCATATTGTCAGTCGCTTGAGATGAGTGAGATCGGGGGTGCGGAAAGGGTTTTTTTTTTTTTTTTTTTGTTTGGTTTTCAACGCATGCAGAGGTCTACCACGTGGGGATAAGGATAAGAGATCAAGTTTCAAGAAAATGAATACTCTCACCTAATGGGAAGCTGGAGGATGGGCGACTTGGAGCGGCAGAGCGGATGCTGAAAGACAGGATAGGTCGGCGGCACATGGATGGAGAAGTGCAGGAGAGATGACCTAATCACGGCGGAGGGAGTAAGATTGTGACTAGAGTTTGAGTGACGGACCGGATGGTAAATCCGTACATGAAGAAGTGTCAGGAAGGTAGAAAAGTCAGCACTATGCGTGAATCGGAAAGGTTTGCTAGACAACGTGGTGGAGGTTGTGGATGATCCTGAAGGATACAGCGGGTCCCGACGTGGGGGGGGGGACATGTAAAGGGAGAGTGCAACATCTGATTATATAACAGGGGCAGTACGGAATATGTTGTGATGCAACAAAGGTCACAGGGTAACATGGTCGAAGGACACAGAATGTCCGGCCGAGTTGGATACTCATGAGAGGTCAATACGGACATGAGCGGGCGTCCCACCGGAGACCGGACGGATGAACGGCGTGGATCGGAAGGCGGATGTACGGAAACGGATGTGTAGTTGTTTGTAGTATGTGCGAATGGTAACACAAACATACTGCCAAAGGCGATGTGGACTAGGTTGTATGTAGTTGAAGATGCAATGACATAAGGCTGTGTGCAAAAACGCATGAGACGCAAGGGGGGCGGATGTCAAACAGCCCGTTGTCCAGCTTGGGTTGTCGTCCGTTGAAGTTGAGTGTTCATTTTTGTGTTTGAAACACAGTATAATAGCGGATCCAACTGTTCATCCGCGTTTTAGCTAGAAAGAAGCGGTCACAGCAAGACAGTGTCTTGTGTGTCCTGAGGATGCTTATGACGATTAAAGGCCATAAGGGTAGGGACGGTAGCGGTGAAGGAGCTGCTTGGTAAAGCGCAGCTAGGAACGTTGTTGAAGCCCAGGACGAGGACGAAGCGGTGAACGGTCTGTGGCAGAGGACGGGACAAGTTTAGACGTCGAATGCGGGAACGGGCACAGTAGGAGGTTCTTCAAGGTGGCGATGCAGGAATTGACGCAACCCCAGGCTTTGTGTACACGGAACAGAGCATAGTTTATACGAAGGAAATAACGACGGTTTTAGCAGTCCGAGCTCACGGGAGTGTGCATCAGTGACGGTACGGAGGAGAGTCCTTGTGGACATAAGGCAGGTAGAAAACGGACGGTCGTCCTGGAGGAGGTTGCTTGCAAACTGTAGAGATGTGGTCCGTATTGGATCGGCCCTCGCAAAAATTACCTCTAGTTGCTTCAGACGGCAAGGAGGACAGCAGTACGAGGAGGATAGCGGAAGGATCCTTGTCCGAGGAGAGGATGGATCGGTCCTCCTTCCAGCTGCCGCTGAAGCACAGCTGCACAGGACGAAAGTCGAGGAAAGATGAGCGGACTGCATCGTCATAATATATTATAGGCAAAGTTTAATTTGTTCAGTTATTTGATTATTAATGTTTATTAA
>JAHWFP010208350.1:34098-59250 GCA_023313725.1 Lithobius niger | reverse complement strand
CACTATTTTAGGCTATAAAACAGTATTTTAGGGCCGAATTTCTAACATATATAACAGAAGGAGGGCTGCGCAGTCCGATGTGCAGGTGGTGAAGACGCGGAGGGATACCATACCCTTTAAGTAACAACAGCATCCAATACTGGAGGGAAGGAAGGCGCAATCCGACAGTGAGCGGTGAAACGGCTCAACCAAAAAAGGGCTGTGCAGAAGCAATGCGCAGTGGGGAGCCGCGGATGAGGAACTTCGTTGTTTTTTTTTTTTTTTTTGGTGAAAGACGATAGAAGGCAACGAGGCAGCCCATCCCAAGGAATGCTGTGCAGAGGCAGCCCCCGGGTAGGGGGACTGATGACGGGGATCGGCGCTGGGCTGAACAGAGTCACCCACTGCCCATACTGCCCATAGTCACCCACTGCCCAACGCAGACGCGAGCTCGTCGGCCAAAAACAAGGAACGGTCGTTCCCAGGGATGGCAGCGTGCGGACAGCGGAGGTGGAGGGCGGAGGGCCCAGACAAGCAGCCGAGACCGGTGAGGCCGGATGGCGAGGAAAGGGGGAGGATATCCCACGCGTCCCCTTTGCTCGCGGCCTCACGAAGCGGAGGCGGACGTTGCGGAGGCTAGTGCTAGAAGCAGATGGTAAGCACAGTGTCCCAACGAAGTGAACAGCGTGCCGGCTAGAGAAGAAAGGGTGACATGGTGAACTATGCTGTGCAGGGGTGTCCTCGTGCCCCCCCCCCCCCCTGAGCTGATGAAGAAGGGAACGAGGGCGGGATAGGACGGAGGACCGAGTCCTCTGTAAAGGATGTGTGCTTCCCATGGAAGAATCGGTGCGTCTATGAGCGGACGTAAGAATGGGATGGTGGGATAGGACAGGACGGCTCGGCCGGGACGGGCGAAGGTCCTGTATTGTGTCCTGTTACCGAAGGACGGGACGAGTGTGAGTAATAATCAAGAGGTGTGAGTTGCGGACCACGGGAGAGCCCACTTGGTAGCGACTTACCGGGCTCTAACGTGAGGCTGAAGGCAAGCATAGCGTTTCTTGGTACGCGGTAGCTCATTGGCAAAGGATCGCAGGTCCCGTGCTGGCGGAGGCTAATTGCGGAGGACCGGGGACGTGACTGCAGTGTCACAAGGCATCAGGGCGGGTGGATTGGAAAGAAGAGGACTGTGCGGCGGATGGATTGGAAAGAAGAGGACTGTGCGGCGGATGAGGCTGCTGCAACGAATCCTAGTTCAAAGCAAGCTCGAGAATCTCGATGTCATCTGCTACTGAAAGGGCCGGAGGGGATGCGGAGCAATGAGTGCGGGATGAGGATCCATCCCATGGCGTCTCTTCGGCACGAGGCTTGAGGATGGTCAACGGAGGATAGGGTAGGACACGACGGACGGCGCACAGCCGAGGGAAGTGAACAGCATGGGGCGTTTTGAAACGAGAAAGGAGGGCTGCGCAGTATGATGCGCAGACGGTGACTGCGCGCAGGGATATCACATGCCTCGGGTAAACAACAGTATAAAACGCTGGAGGTAGAAAAAAGGCGGAATTCGACAGCAGGCGGTTGAAGCGGTCCAATCCAAGAAGGCAGCGCAGAGAGGTGCAGTAATGCGTAGGATGGTAAAGCCAGCAGGCCGTGAGGACCGGTGGCGCAGTGTGGAAAGGATGTATAAGTCCTCTGTCTGTCCGCTCTCAAAGGCGAAGCAGAGGTGTTGAGAGTGAGGCTTCAACTGGGGGATCCAGAAAGTCCGCACTAGAAGAGTGAATCCTAGCAGGAGCCATCTCGTGGATGGAAGCAACCGCGGACGTGGGCGGCAGAAAATGCAAGGACAGTTGGTCCTGAGGATCGTCGGAGTTCCCTGAAGACGGAACAGAGGCTAATGAAGGTAAGGACGGAGGCGAATGGTGACGTGCACGTCCGAGGATAGGCGGACCAGCAGGTGAAGAGGATGAACTACCGGCAAAGAAGCGGATGGCGGACCAAGTGGCCGCCGAACAGCTGAGGATCGTTGAGCAGGGACACGTCCGGACCGACGATGTGCCACTCAGGAGGTGGGAACATCCCAATCCTAGGGGAGGGCGGGTAGCCCTCCGCCCTGTGGATCCAAGGACTGCAAATGTGATGGCCGAGAGCGGAGTTCAACCTGTAAAATCGTGGAAGGCCCTCTACGGACGCGGATGAGGCAGATCGGAGGCAGCCACCGTGGATAGAAGGTAAGCGGTGGCGGATCGTCGGGACAGCTCGGGGGTGACCGCACGCGGCGAGCGCCCTAGGAGAAATGATGGTGACCTCAGCTGCGCAAGGGTTTATATGGGCAAGCCCGGCGCATGCATGATGGAGTACGAGCCAGGCAGGGAAGGCAACTTCAACTTCTAGGAGAGACAATAGCTCAAAGGGGAAACTGCTAGTATAAATAAAGTAATTTATATTTTCGTCGGCTATAAAAATGAAAATTTTAACTTGTTAAAATTAGTTTTTACTATCATAAAAATACTTACCTCCAGTCTACATGCTAAATTCGTTTAATTTTGCTTTTCCCATGCTCAACCACCCATAAATCCTGAATTTATGAATTTCAACGTCAGTTGCCCTCTTTTCCCGCTAGGCGCGCTACCAGCGCTGGCGCTGCAGCCGCCTGCCTCGTGGGGAAAACCCCATTCGCTTTTTGAACCTTTCTTGTTCGTTAGCGGGGAGGCAGGGCGGGTTCTACTGGAGGTAAGTATTTTTATGATAGTAAAAACTAATTTTAACAAGTTAAAATTTTCATTTCTTACTATCTGCAAAATACTTACCTCCAGTCTACATGCTGACTTTGTCGGAAAGGCGGCGGGCAACTAACAAAGAAGGGGTAAGTACAAAGTAAAAATTTTCACTAAGTCCAACACCTTAATCAGTCAACTCACCTCAATGTGTTGTCTGGATGTTCGAGTCTCCTCCCTCTCTCGTCCTTTGGTTTTCGGCGTTATGGTTTTTCTGCCTGCCGAAACTATGTGATATGGCTTTCCTCTGATGTGCGTTTCTCTCTCGTGTCCGCAATTCTCTAGAGCGCACTGCCAATATCCTATCCACCTGTGTTCGTCTGTCACTGATTGGTCTTCCGCACTGTCGTCTGCCGGTTTTGTTTTGACCCGGCGACCACGTGCTGTTCGACGACGCTACGTCCACTCTCACCGCAGGTTTCCCTCAGATAATGCTTAATGAAGGTGTTCCTGCTCCTCCACGATCCCGCTGCTACAACTTCGTCTAAGGGGGTCCCGCAGCCGTATGCCCACGAGGCCGATAGTGCCCTGAGTTCATGTGCCCGAATCGTACTTGGGACGTCCGGGTGTTCCGGGCTCAGTTCGTACGCCCTCTTGATCACCTGGCATATCCAGCTTCCAAGTTTAAAGGGGGTTACCAGTTTGTTTAATACTTCGCCTGAAGCCGAGTCTACGTCGAGAAATAGCGGTGTGTAACCCGTTCTTTGTCTTACTGTCAGCATTGAAGTTGAAGTCTTGTCAATGTAGTATCGGAGCGCTCTTATTGGGCATTGTGGTTCGCTGCTCCGTTCTCCAGACTTCTTCTTCCCCAAGGCGTGGATCACAACGGGTTTCTGTGCTACGTCTGGTCTGGAATTCTTCGCCTGGAAACAAGCCGGGAAGACCAGAGAGACTGAGGACCAGTCCCTGGCGAAACGAAGGAAACCATCGTCTCTAGCGAAGGCTGCTAACTCGCTTTGGCGTGCTGCCGACGCCAGTGCCACTAAAAACACCGTCTTCTGAGTAAGAAGCATGGCATTTGCACCATGGAGTGGTTCATAAGGTGGTTTTGTCAAACTATCCAACACAAGAGGGAGATTCCATGTAGGGAACAACTTCTTTGTCCTCGGTCTCGCTTTTTCGAATGAGGAGATCATTTGCGAGATCCTAGGGTCCGTTCCGACGGACGACTTGCCTAAGCAGGTCAGCACGGAGTTTACTGCTGCCCGATAGCCCTTGATGGAAGTTGGGGAAAGGCCTTTTTGAAACAGTTCTTCCAGGAATTGTGACCATGCCACCACCGGGGGGTCACATGGGTCACAGCCTTGTTCAGTCGCCCACTTGAACCATCGTCTCCATTTGCTTTCATACATCTTAACTGTCGAGCTCCGGACGCACTGTAGGAGCCTGTTCGTGACCTCCTCTGAGAAACCTTCACGCGTCAGGTGTCCCCTTAAAGTCTCCACCCGTGAAGATGAAGCACCTCCGGGGACGGGTGGATCGTCCTCCCGCGGTTTTGAGACAGGAATCGGGGGGTTAATGGTAGATGAATCGGATCTTCTTTCGCCAGTTCTAGTAGGTCTGGGAACCACGTCGCGGCTCGCCACAACGGTGCAACAAGAATGTATGAACCTGAATCCTCTCTGATCTTGTTCAGAACGAGTTGGAGAAGGCAGAAAGGTGGGAACGCGTAAGCATCCATCCCTTTCCATGGAATGGAAAAAGCATCTGTCGCCCATGCTAGATGGTCCGGGAAGGGGGACACAAAGTTCCTCAACTGCGAGTTGTTTCTTGTCGCGAATAGGTCGACCATCGGGGTTCCCCATGTTGCAAAAAGACCATGACACACATTTGGGTCGAGTTGCCATTCCGTTGTTGGCATTTCGTTCTTCCTGGAGAGCTCGTCGGCCCATACATTGAGCCTCCCTGGGATGTGTCTGGGTATCAGGGTGATCCCGAAGTCCTCGCAGAGTTGCATTAGTAGCGACGTCTCTTGCATCAAGGTTTTGGAGTGTGTCCCCCCTCCCCGACGGATGTAGGCTACCGCTGTAGAGTTGTCGGACATCACACCGATGTTCATTCCCGAGATTTCCTTTTTCCAACAGTGAACTGCGTTCCTGACAGCTCTCAATTCTAACACGTTGATGTGTAGACCGCATTCCGCTGGCGTCCAAATTCCTGCCACTGTCCAATCTCCTAGATGGGCTCCCCACCCTGTGGATGACGCATCCGAGAATAGGAGTAACTCCGGACGTTCTTCCTTCAAAGGTACACCCACCTGGAGGTTTTTCGTTGACATCCACCATGTCATGTCTGGAAATTCGTGAAGAAGTATCACGTCGTTCCAAGACTGCCTTGGGTTCCATTCTTCTTTTCTGAACCAGTGGATGGGTTTCACTCTCCACCGGCCCAGTGGTACCAATGTTGCATTGGAATCTAACATACCGATTGTCGATGCGAGTTCCTTTGCTGACGTTTCCGTCCTGGTGTGGAGGTTCCGTAGTGAGGCTACTGTTTTCTCCACTCTCTCTTGTGAGGGCCGGACCTTGCACGTTACCAAGTTGAAATCTACCCCGAGGAACACGAACAATTGGCTGGGGGTAAGTCTTGACTTTTCCCAGTTTATCCCCAGTCCGAGAGCATGAAACAACTGCATGCACCTGTTCATCTGGATTATAAGCATGTTTGGCGACAGGTGGCGGAGTAGCCAATCGTCCAAGTACGCGTGTACTTTTATCATCTCCTGGTGTAGTGTCGCGAGAACAGGACGCAGGATCCGGGTGAAGACTTGCGGCGCTGTAGACAACCCGAATGGTAGGGTTGTAAATTGAAACGATGTTCCTTCGCACAGGAACCTGAAGAGGTGTCGAACTGCGGGGTGCAATGGGACGTGGAGGTACGCGTCTTCGAGGTCTAGAGAGACAGTGTATTCCTTGCTCCGTAGTGCCTCGCGAATCCTCCCGATTGTCTCCATCTTGAATTTCTCTTTCTGTATATGGCGATTCAGCAGACGAAGGTTGAAAATCAGCCGGGTCCCCCCGCCTTTCTTCGGGATGACCCTCACCGGGCTCCAGAAACCTTTGGAACCTGGAGGAGATTCCTCGATGGCCCTTTTCAGAAGAAGCTTCTCCACTTCCATGCGGAGTTCCGGGGTCTTGACGGTCTGACACGCCATCCCAGGTGCCTTGTCGGAGAGCCTTGGAGACGAGATTAGGGGGGGGTGATACCCGAATTTGATTGTATCCAGGATGAATGCATCGTCCGTAATCATCTCCCAGTTGCTGAGGTGTTTCGCCAGTCTCCCCCCCACCTGACAGTGAGTGGGGAGAGACTGCCCGGGGTGGGCGTCAAGGTTTGCTGCTGGCTCTCCTCCCTCTTCCTCGGGACGCGCCTCTACCTCTCTGTCTTCCCCCTTGTCCTCTGCCTCTCTGTTGACCGGGATTGTCTCGAAAGGGCTGCAGGTCCGTTCTCCTCTCTCCTCTCCCAAATCCCCTCTCCTTACCATCTTGGGTGTAGTGCGGGTAGTTGGGAAAAATCCTGCTTGAAGGCCTGGTCCTAATTCGACTCCCTCTGGCACCCGAAGTCCCCGCGTGGGGTGGTCTGGTCTTCTCTTTTAGTTCTGGGGCTAGTTGAAGGAGTTTTCCTCCGAACACCTCCGTCGACCCGTGAATTGGTGTCAACCTTAACTGGCCGGCAACGTCCGTGGGGATGTTTGACGCAGATTCGAGCAGCGCATCTCTCTTCCGAAAAACCGAGTTTAAAAGGAGCCGCGATGACCAGTTCAGGCTGTCCCGTTGAAACGACGAGGCCCGTTTCATCATGTGAAGACACTCCTTTACAGTTTGATTTTCCCTGAGAGAGGGTACTTCAGCTACGAGGTTCTTGAGAGCTGCCGTAGATGCGGAGTAGGCAAGTTCCGCATGCGAGTTAGCGCGAATGCTGCAACGTAGTAGTATCTCATCCTCGTCGAATTGTTGCATTGGTGTGCGGATGAACTGTTGGGCCCGTATGGTAGAGTCCAACTCAAGGTTCATTTTCTCTGGGAAGTACTCCGCCTCAGGGAAAGTAGAATACCGCTTCTTGGATGGGGCACCTTTTCCCGTTGATCTGAAGAAGAATTTTGTCATAGCCGGGTCGTGGGGGGGGAAGAGGTTTTGAAATCGAAATTGGTTGTCCGCTCTTCCGCGTGAGAGATTCCGCGTTGAGTAACTGGCGGAACCCAACCGCCGATTGAGGAAGGTGGAGGGGCGGGTCCTTGGTCGCCCCCGAATTCGCGAGTGTTTCGAGAGGCGGGTCGTCCAGATTAAGTTCCACTGGGGTCGCTTCCTTGCAGAACCTGGTTTCCTTAAGGTGTTTGAGCACGAAACCAGCGAACTGTTTCCAATGGATGAGTCCAGGTCCTTCCTCGAAGGGGTCGTCGTTGTCGGTCGATTCCGAAGTTGGGGGGGGGGGGCGTGACGCGACCGATTCCCGCCACTGTTTTTCTTGATCACGTTGTTCATCCCCAAAGCTTTTCTCTTCCATGAACACGTTATCTTCATTGAACACCACCTTCCTCCGTTTTGCCTCCGGCGACAGGGAACCACGATCGTACTCCCGTTTGCGTGTAGCAGAGTCACTCCTAGCAAGGTGTTCTTGGTAGTAGAACTGGTCGTCCTCATAATCGCCTTCCCCGTCTTCGTCATAAAATTCCTGTTCCCTGACAAGTGGAAGGACCGCTCTAACCGGTGAAAAATGGTGATCTGTTCTGTGATGTCCGGGAAAATCCGGGGATGTCCGGCGATGTCCGGAGAAGCCTGGTGAACAATCGCGAACAGGCGAACTGCGATCCTTCTCGCTGTACATAGATTGACGTCGGGTTGGTAGATGTTCGCGAGGTTCCTGATCAGTACGAACTGCATGTGAGCTGCGATCCGCCTGTGAACTGCGATCGATGTGCGGCCTGCGATCGTCGTGTGAACTGCGATGGCCGTGCGAACTGCGATCGCCGTGCGAACTGTGATCGCCGTGCGAACTGTGATCGCCGTGCGAACTGCGATCGCCGTGCGAACTGTGATCGCCGTGCGAACTGCGACCGCCGTGCGGACTGCGATCCCTAGGATAACCGCGATCCGCCAAACTGGATTCAGTTCTAGGTGGGCTGCGATCGTGATCGCTGCGAACTGGCGAACCGTGATGATAGATCGCCTTGTTGAGCACGGGATCCACCGTGTCAGAAACTAAATCCATACTACACGCCCTCCCGCTGACCCTTTTCTCGGGCGCGGGCAGGGCCTTTTTTGACCCGTGCCTTTTAACCTCACGTTGGACCTCCCTTTCTACGGGTGTTGAACGTGTTTCCTTCATTTTTGGCACATTTTTATCCTGTCCGCTAACCCTTTTCTCGGGCGCGGACGGATTGGTCAAACTTTTGGGCTTGTAATTATCGTGTCCGCTAGCCCTTTTCTCGGGTGCTGACAGATCGCCCTTTTTAACAGTGTTCTTAGAATGTTTACCTTCCCCTTTTTCCTTTCGTGATAACGATACTGCACTGTGGCGGGCTGGACTGTCCCTTGAACTAGCCTCCGTCTTTCCGTCGCGCGGCCTCGGCTTACCTTGTAGCGCACTGCCCGGCGAACCACCCGTCCGGATCGCCGGCGAACCCTTGCTGATCGCCGGCGAACCCTTGCTGATCGCCGGCGAACCCTTTGTCTCGCGCTCCTCAAGACATTTGACAAGTACTGCGGTCGATCCCTCTATGTGAAGTGATAAGTCACTGTTCAGGAGTACATTCTGCTCGCCATATTCCTTAATTTGTGTGTCCGAAATTGGTTCCGAAATCACACGAGACTCGGTGTGGGAAGTCATTGCAGCACTGGCACCAAAACTGTTGCTTGAAAAACCTTGTTGGGCTATCAACGCGTTCACCGTCGATACTAGTCCCGCGATGGATCCTAACACCTCACCTCGAAACTCCCCAATTTTCGTGTCCACGTGAGATAGCACCGTAGTGCTCACTTTATGTAAAACTTTGTCCTCCAATTCGGCCGTCCGATCCGTGACGATCGATTTAGCCGTGTCACGGGCCGCCGTCACCATAGCCCCCAACGAACCATGCGGGTAAACAGAATTTTCACCGAGTGGAAAACCGTCAAATTCCGATGACGAATCGGTTGCACTCACGACTAATTCTTCAATAAAGATCGGCGCCTGAGGGTCCTTGGCCATTTCAGCTAGTCTCCGATCGAGGGAAATATGTTCTTTCTTTTGCTTCTTCTTTACTTGTTCAAGTTTTTTGTCGGAGCGTTTCCACGTCCACAGAATGCGCTTCACTGAGGTCGGGTTATGAGCTTCGCAAATATTGCACTTTTCGTCACCGAAATCACAAATCCTACACCTCCTGCATAAAGGATGGAGATCCAAAGGTGTTTTCTGGTGCGTGCACGAAGCGAAATCACCATCCTTAAGTAGTTCATTAAGCCTAGCAAGTTCGTCCTCACTATTGTGGTCGGCCATTTTTTTTTTTTTTTTTTTTTTAGGGAAAGAAACGCACGACTTCACTCGTGCGTGCTCAAAAACGAATGGGGTTTTCCCCACGAGGCAGGCGGCTGCAGCGCCAGCGCTGGTAGCGCGCCTAGCGGGAAAAGAGGGCAACTGACGTTGAAATTCATAAATTCAGGATTTATGGGTGGTTGAGCATGGGAAAAGCAAAATTAAACGAATTTAGCATGTAGACTGGAGGTAAGTATTTTGCAGATAGTAAGAAACTAATTTTAAGCTTGTTAAAATTTTCGTTTCTTACTATCTGCAAAATACTAACCTTCAGTACGTTCTGACTTTGTCCTATTGGTAGGAGGGACAGCACGAACCCGCTAAACTTGGAGATTTCCACCTCATTCAACGTAGCTCACTGACACTTATCAACACAGTTAACGAGAGAGTAGACAAACTTCCCACCCCTTTAAACCTGCAGGCGTTTACTGCTCTTGAAATTTACCACATTCTGTGAACAGGTTGCTTCGTGTCATCGTTGCAGAAGCTCTGCTCACCGACATGCGTACGCACTATGCGATAGGGTATTCTGTTGTACCCAGTTTACGCGCTGTGCCAATTTGATAGTAAGTGTCAACTTCCAACAAAACATGAAATCCTCCACAACCACAACATCCTTGCACTGTCTATGACTGACCACTCTCCATTGAGCAGAAGTCATTACGTTGACATTCCCCATTCTCCACTGTGTACAAGGCTTGTCACTGGAAATGAGAGTTCTCCCGTGTGGCAGCACCAGTCACAGTTGAAAACTGGTGCTGAAGGATGTTCATTGAAAGCGAGATTACCCGCTTGGTAGGTGGATAAGACCACAGTCCTAGGTCTTCAAAACTTGGTAGACCCACTTCCCCAGGTTGACAGAGGCATAGGGACTAGGCGTGGGGATTAGTGTGACTAGGCGTGGGGATTAGTGTTTAGCCTGTCCCTCCAGGAAAATAACTGGACCTGAAGTGTTCATTGCCCTGGGTCTAGGGCAACTTCGGGTCACTGATTAATCAATTTGGATTCTACCGGGAATGTGAAATCACACCCGGACAACCCTTTGAGTCAGTGACAGGCCTTTGAGACTCACTATCTTTCCTGGACAATTTAGCTGACCTACTGTGTTTTCTTTGCTAAAGCAAGACCCACCAGGAAGACTGACTACAGAAAAAAAGCAGGCTTGAAGCCCCGTAAATGAGCTCATTGGGAGTGCTGACAGGTCTGTTACGACAGAAGGGGAAAAAAGGTCAATCCCTAGACCTAGTATTATCTAAGTCCAGCATCAGAAGAGATATGATTTTGGTGATGAGAAGACTGTATTAATAGCCAAATTATAAGCTTTAATTGGGGTGTAGAAAACCCCTCAATCAATTTGAAGAAGATTACTAACACATTGGACAAAGACAAGAACGAAATGCTATTCCCTTTACCAAGATTTCCTTCACATTTTTCAAAGTTTAGTCCCATTGGCAGAGAAAATGCTTGCCCATCTCCAGTCGAAAAACATCATCTTGGAGGCCAGTTGCCAAAACTTCCACCGTGAGGATGAAGCGTTTCAGGTCAAGGGTGGGTCATCGTACCATAGTGACATGCAAGATGTACCCAGACACTGGAAGGGGAACTAAACAGAAAAGATTCCGCGAATTTCAAGAGATTCCTACCTTCCCACATACACACACTTTTAAAGATCATAAAACTAAACCCTTTACTTCGCCAATGTTTACAAGAACTTTCATCCCCATTTTCTCGTGAAAATTACCAGTTTCAAGTTATGTTGTCTGTCCGTAAAGAACCATAGCACGTTTTTTTTTTTTTTTTTTTTTTTTTTTTAATTCTAAAATATCAAGGCTGCTTCAATGCCATGCCTTCAAAAATGTTACCTAACTGCTTAATGATTGTGTTTCAGTAATTTGATGTGCGAGATACCAAACGCGTAAAAATGCGTACGGGTGAGATTAATGGAGAAGCGTATAAAAGCGTATCTGTGAAGGAAAGGGTTAATTTAAGAAAATTTCCCACCTTAACTTGCTAATGCCTTCTTCTTTATGATCTCTTCATTGCTTTGCAGTAAGTGTGTTACAACTTTACTGTGCCAGATTATCTGTTCACTGTGAAGTGCCACACAATTGTGCAAATGTGGAGCCATCCCAGTTTTGTACCACTTGCACTTGGCGAAGCTCTTTACAGTGTCGCTTTCTCCTGCGTGTGGGTTCTCCTTAACAACTTTGCTCTTCATACCAGGAGCCTATAGAAAACAACTAGGAGCGTGTCTCGGTAACTTCCACTACAGTGTTAAGTCAGGAGCGGAGTGTACAAATTTGTTACCAGAGGTTGCCACCTGCACGAGATGAGAGGTGTGCGTCACGTGTGTGTGCGTTCTCAATGTTAATTTTCGGTCCTTTGTTTTTAAACAATAAGTGTTTAACATGGAAACAATACCAAAGTACTAATAAAAAAACTAAACAAACACATAATCAGTTGTTCTTAAGTTGCTCTAACCAACAATAAAATAGAGTGTTGCTTTCGTAGCACACGTCTGCCTCGCGTGCTAAGTTCAGTTTCGATTTTAGACAACTTGGCGCAGGCGCAGTATTGTTGCTCCTTCTGGCGTTAGAATTTCGTACTAAAATAAACGCTTCTAACATAGACCAGCCACACACGCTCCTAGTTTTCTATAGGCTCCTGTTCATACTTATTAATAAAGCTGTACCGAACGAGAATTTTTCAGCAGAAACGAACCAAACCGAACAAACCTTAAATAAGCCGAACACCGAACACTTCCGAACCGAACAAATATGTACCAAAGCAATCTATCTTAAACTAAAATGTAGAAGAACTCAGTTCACAAAGATTCATCAAAGCAAAAGTTTCTTAACAAGTCCATAGATGTTAAAAAGCTGTTTAAACTTAAAAAAAATTTCCACTACTTTTACATATTCCCTTATAACTTCTGAACCGTTAGAGCTAGGAACTTGTGGTTTGGACCAACGGAAAGCTGGCCAAAAACCTTCAAAATGGTGTATTCAAACATCAAAATCCGTCGATTAGAAGTGAAAATAAGTTCGGTTTGGTATTTTGCGTTTGAAAGACCGAACACCGAACCGAACCGAACACCCTCTGTTCGGCCATGTTCGGTTCGGTTTGTTCGGTTCGGTACAGCCTTACTTATTAAACTCAAAACTGTGCAGCTCTCTTTCAGTGAGAGTCATTAGTAAAAGGCAGAATCAAATAAATGTCCGATTCGACTGCCTGCAGCAAAATGTTCTCGTGACGTCCTTTCACCTCTCGACACACTGAGATCGCACAGGTAGTGGGGGATGAATGTATTGTGTTGTTCCATGAACACGCAGCCACATCATCATCTAGTGGTGTTTACGGACGTGACGTGCAGAGAAGCACGATTCCAGTCTCACACCCCTTATAGTTAGGGGGGAGGGAGCTGATGTCGTGGGACCCGAATAGATTCACTGCTCATTCATTAATACGAAACATGGAAGGGGGGGCCCAAGGCGCCCTCTCTGTTCCGATACGACCTTTATTCCGTTATATCATCCTGAATGACGAAGTCCCCTGCTAGACCTACCTTTCCATGTCGTTGAAAAGGTCAGTTTGCATCAACAGAAAGCCTTTCCGTAGCGTACTTCTAGAACACTTGACTCATGGCCAGATGTTCCACATTGCGCCTTATATGGCGTCACCGACTGATGCGGCGAGCAAACCACTCAAGGTTCACCGTGAGCGGGGAGGCAGATATGAGGCAGCAACGGGATTCAAGGCATTACGAAACGTTGGTAGGAAAAAGGTCAACAGAACGTTCAGCACCTCGTTGCGACGAAACAGTTGTAGACGAACAAGTATCTTCAGACAAATTACAGCGCTACAAAACATTTCACAACAAGGGACACAAAAAACCGTTCCCCTTCTACAATTCCGTATCACCGAAAGGTGTTCTGTTTTACGGAAGGAAGTCACACAGTGAAGGCGTTCCCGTTGGCCTGAAGAGTTCGATCCACTGAAAGAAGTGAACAGAATGTCACCAAACTATAAAACAACAGTTCCCTTTGAGGGGGGGGGGGGGGAACCGAACGCAGCAAGGCAGCGTAAGGCAGGGCAGAGTGTCAGTTACTCTCCATAACCAAATCATGCAAATATCCTCCTCACTACATCACAGCAGTACCCAAGATTGTATAGCAAATCAACCAGGATTTCTGCCATCCCATCAGTGAAGGTGATGAACTTCGGCAGGTTGGTGATAAAATTTGATTGAAAATACAGTGTCTCATGTGAAAATTTAGTGAAAATTCCATTCCTATACAGCAATAATCTCACTCCAATCCCCCCAGCGATAATCTCACATACAATCCCCCATTCCACCCGACAAACAATCTTGTTGCTTTGTTCTTTGGCAATTTATCAAATTTTGTAGTAAATTACTTACTAATGGTGTTTGACAAAAATCAATACTCACTTTAAAGGAATCATGAATGCTTAAATTGCTAGCACGCCACGACACACGGATTTCTCCTTTCCCTAAAGATGTTGCATTCAAGGACTTCACAGAAAGGGGTCCTGGAATTCAAGACAATTATTTGTAGTAACCTACACAATTAAAACTGTGCAGTTTGTTTCTTACTGAACTTTGTTTTCTCTAAAATTACATCCACTGAATTTTACTACATGATTATTTCTCCCTGTACTTATTTCATTACAATATCAGACAAAAAAATTAAAAAGCACACATCACTTGAATGCTGCTGAAGTATATATCCCAGTTTGTGAGCCTTTCATAAACTAAAGTAACAGTAAGCTTCACGAGGATGAAGTGGTATCAATTCACTGCTGTATTTTATAATTAATTCATACGTTCAAAAGATCACACATTAACAATTTTAATATTCACTTACTTCTTGTTTCACACAACAAAACACCAGAATTAAAACATCCTTAAAAATTAATGGTTTTAATGAACTTAAAATGAAACCACGAAACCTTTTAACTGGTTAAATACACATTATAGGTATTTTATAGGTGTTAAATACAAAATTTTAACCCTGAATTAAAATTAGTTTTTACTATCCTAAAATACATAACCTTCATTAAGTACTAAATCGTTTCAATTTGCTCTTTTAATTGCAGCGAAAAAATGAACCATCTTCTACTTTGAATGTTCGAAATCAATCGATCACAATTGTAACGCTCAAATTCAAAAACAAAAATACACACTGTACGGTATTTTGCGAATTTTCGATAGGCCTAATAGTCCGAGTGGTGTTAATTTCGGTCTCTCCTATCTTCTTCAGGCTTCCTTTCTTGTGCTTGCTTCTGTTTTACCTTGTCATGAGTGCCAGTGTTTTTGAAAATGCGTGGAAACCGTTGCCCACTGTACTTCTCGCGTGTCGTCTGCTTAACGCTCGCACGATTCCATTTGAGCGAGAGGTGTGCCCCCAACTCTTTACTGATTAGGAATTTGATGTTAGGGTTTGACGGCCCTTGAAGATTCATGAGTGGTTGTCCACTCGCCTCACAGTGCTGAATCGCCAGCGATTCAAGTCCTCTTAGATGTAAATCCCTCTTACTATTAGACACCAGCAGAGTAGTTGTTTGGTCCCAATCGATTTTGTGCTTTGTACTCATGCGGTGGGTGGCAATGCTGTTTGCTTCATTCTCGTTTCTTACGTCAGCCATATGTTGTTTCACTCGAGTGTGGATTCCTTTTCGTGTTTCTCCTACATAAACTGCTTCGCACCCACCGCATGGTACACAATATACTCCCACTGGCGTGTCGTGAACTTTTTCCAGCTCCTTTTCCATCTCATGTTTTTCTTGAGATCTTACATATTTCACTCCTGGATCTTCTCGATGTTGCCTTAAGAGCATTGTTTTCAGGTTCTTCCCTTGACAAGGTAAAACAGAAGCAAGCACAAGAAAGGAAGCCTGAAGAAGATAGGAGAGACCGAAATTAACACCACTCGGACTATTAGGCCTATCGAAAATTCGCAAAATACCGTACAGTGTGTATTTTTGTTTTTGAATTTGAGCGTTACAATTGTGATCGATTGATTTCTTTTAATTGCCCAGATTTAAATTGAAACTCCTGTTTACCGTTTCAATCCTTATTACGTTGAGTTTAGCTTTCACTCCACTAGGAGCGCTGGCATCGCGCCTTATATTACATTGATACAGCGCTAGCCTGCTCAATTTTTGTTTTGGCCTATGCTCCAGTCTGGAGGCAAAGAGTTCTGCGATAGCGGGGAGGATGGGTGGGTTCTATTGAAGGAAATTATTTTAGAATAGTAGAAGGTCCAAAATACTAGATACAGCTGGTTGATTTTGGTTTCTATTGCCTTTATGAAACTACACATTAGGGCCTACCTGATTTTTAGCATTCTCTTTCTGCCTTTGCTGTACTTGTTATTTTGGGCTTTCTATGTGCCATGAAAATATCCATAACCGATTTTTAGCATTCCACTGTAAAAGCGGTCCACGCAAAAAACTCGTTTTGTCTTTTTTTTTTAACTGCACAAACAGCGCGAGGTCTCATAAGTACCTTTATTTAAAATGGCGTATTTTCCCGAAAAATGGACCAAGCTGACCAAGCTTTCTTCAGCTTTATAGACCAGCACATTAGCTACAATCCTGCGGGAACAGATCTCCAAAATTCGATTCCAATAATTTTCTAAGACGTTAAGAAAAACTCTTCAAAATCGCCGTAACTACATGCAGTGCTAGTTGCCATTTTTCTAGACGTGTTATTTACTGTAAATAACTCTTGAATATTTCTTTGGGCATAAAGCTATCCTAGGGGGCACAAATGTTGGCATCCAAATGCTATGCCTTCGTTTACCATGAATATTAAGTAACATCATACTTAATATTTTTATCTTGACCAGTGGTGACAATCTCTGCTTATTATAAAAATGTTGATTGCCTTCACTTTTATTTATGGCTATAAGTAATAATGCTCCAAACCATCAATGCGTTCCAGCATTTAAACTGAATCATCATAGACGCTGAGTAAGTTTCACCTCCTCTCTTGATGTAGGAGCCTGCTGTTGTGTCGTCTGACATGACTGATTGTCTTCCCTCGGAGGAGGTTCTCCCAGGCCCAAATTGAGAAGTGAATTGCTCACAGTTCGAGCACGTTAATGTGCACATCCTTCTCCATGGTTGTCAAGCTTCGTAAAATCAGGAGACCTTGAAGTGGGCTCTCCGGCCCGTGTTTGAAGCGTCCGTGAAAAGAAGTCCGTCCGCGATGGACTTGTGAATTGGAAGTCCTGCTTGAACGTTCGTTGGATCCCCACTGTATAAATTCCACAGGAAGTTTGAAAGAGGGATGATGTCTTCCCAGGAAGTTTGAAGATCTTATTCCAAAATGTATTGGCTTCGCTTTCCACTGGTCTAGTGGTACCAGTTTTGCATTAGAATCGATCAACCCGATGTGGAAAACAAGATTCTGGGCTGTGGTCTCTTGAGACTGCAGAAGTCTTCCAAGGTTTCTTGTGAACTTCTCTGTTCTTTCCTGGGTGACACGAACAGTGAATGTCACCGTGTCGAAAAACGCTCCCAGGAAGACGAACTCCCTTGATGGGGTGAGTCGAGACTTCAGTATGTTTTCACTGAGACCAAGACTTTGGAATAGACACAGGCAAGTGGCTTTCTGTTGAAGCAGAAGCCGTTTCGATTGTTCCTAAAAGCCAGATGTCCAGGTATGCATGAGTGGATTCTTGCCTTGTGAAGGTGAGCCAGAACTGGACAAAGAAGGGCTGTGAAAACGTGGGGTACTGTTGCCAGCGCAAAGGAAGCACCGTGAACTAATAGGATTTTCCTCCTGTACAGACGACAGAAATGATGTCTGGAGTGATGTAAAGGAACATGAAGAAGGCATCTTCTGCATCGAAGGAAATTGCGTAGTCTTCTGTTTGAAGGGCCACTCTGATTTACTGAATCGTTTCCACATGAATTGTTCCTTGAGGAGGTGGCCATTCAGCTTACTTAAACTGAATATGAGCCTTTCGCCTCCTCCTTTTTTCCCGATCACCCTTGTAAGGCACCAAAATTCTGAGGTGTTCGGTTTGCACACTCCAGTACTGGAAAAAGAAGCAAGAGTTTCTACTTCTTTTTCCAGTTTCGGTTGAATGGAATTGCAGTGGTCCAATCTAGTGGCTCGGATGTTGTTGCCACCGGAAAGGACAGAAAAGGTAGGCAGTAACCATTCGTTATGAACGAGAGAGTGAAGGTGTCTTCTGTGATTTGCTTCCAGTCTGAGAAGTGCCTTCTCATTCCCAATCCCCACCCATTTGCCGGTGAAGAGGGCGAGGATGAGAGAGTTTCACGTTAGTAGCAAGGCCTTCTCCCTCTGCCTTAAAGTATCCTCTTCCACAACGAAATCCTCTGCACCTGCAACAAAAATGTGAAGGTGCGTATTCAGTAAGGGCGAGCATGAGCGTTTCCTCTCTGGAGTGGCAGGATTTCGTTGTTCCTTCAGAGTTTTATTGTTCTTTTGCTGCTGAACTGGAAGTTCATTGTAAAATTAACGAGCATTGTTGAAGTTGTTGAACTTCGTCTTCGTGGAAGTGACTTGGGAGCCGGAGGAGGTTTTGCTTCTTCCTGAAGTTCAGGTGCCAGTGTGAGGAGTTGGCCTCCGAAAAGCACCCTGGACTTGTGGATTGGAAGAAAACGAAGCTGATGAAGCACATCGACAGGTGTGTTGACCGCAAACTGAAGGACAGAGTCGCGTCTCCTAAAAACCATGTTGAGGAGTAGTCCAGGCCAAGCTGTCCTTCTAAAACAAAGAAGTTCATTCCGATAGATTCTTGTAATCTTCAATGAGTGGGTGTTCAGCGAGTACCGACTTTTCAGACCAGCTACTGAATGGCAACAGCAGATGCAGAGAAAAGAAATTTCCGCAATAGAAGTTGGAACAAATGATGGAGTTCTTTACGGTGAAAAATTACAATATTTTCCGAGACTTTATGTCCAACTTGATTAACACTCATCTTCACCAAGAAAGGATGTGAATGTGATCGCCAACCTTTTGACTGACATCCAATTAGCAGTTGAAAAGTTCACCTGGGACCCTGATACACGTCACAAACTCCAACAATTGGCAATTAAAAAGAAGCCAAATATAACCCCCAACATTACCATGGAAGAATTGAAAGCCTTGCGAGGATTGAGAAATAATCCCCAGCTGGTGATTTGTAAAGCAGATAAAGCTAACCTAACTGTTGTGATGGATGCTGCAGAACATAATGCTAAGGTGACAGATGACATCCAGTCATCGGGGATGTACGTTAATTTAGGAGAAGACTTTGGAAACGGGCCAATAATTAACTTTGAGTTTAGTTTGGAGCGCCTATGGAACGAAGGGCACATCGATGAGGAAAAATATGAAAAGCTTCTGCCAAAGAGACCACAACGGCTGCCCCAGCTGTTCTCACAAGTTAAAGTGTATAAGGAAGGACTTCCACTTCGACTCATCACGTCAGCAAAAGGAGGAATGACCCAAAAACTGGATTGGGAGCTCACAGACCGACTAAAGAAATATGTCAAAAACGAAAATCGGCTGAAACACACGGCTGACCTGCTGGAGAGCTTGAGAGATGTTGAGAAGGAGGAAGACGACATTTTGGTGTCGCTCGATGTGATGAAGCTTTTTCCAAGCCTGTCACACAGGTTAATCGTGGAAATGTTAGAGAAATCTGCAAAAAGAGTGGGTGTCACATCTGAAGTGTATGAAGAAGATCGAGCCATACTGAATGTGATCTTAGCATCCATTTACGTGCAGTTTAATGGAGTTACCTACAGACAAAAGAAAGGAGCACCGAAGGAAGGCAGAATTCATTACCAGCCGTACTCAAAACCAACAGCTACACGACGAGGAATACCCTTTAATTCAGGACATCCAGTGCACCAACTCAAGGCAATCGCCAAGAACGAATTTGTGCGAGTTGTTCAGAGGAAGAAGCATGGCCACATCTACGTGAGCAAAAAGGAAAATTCATTGAGCTAGACTACCCACCGGGGCTCCTGAATAAATTGATGAAGGAAGCAATTGGAGTTGGCAAAGCGGGACGACGACAGTGCAGGGAAGATGAAAGACCAGTGAAGGAAATAGAAACACCAAGGAGAGTAGGAATAACGTACCTGAAAGGAGTCAGCAGTGGCATACAGCGAGTCCTGAGAGCGCGTGGAATTGACACTTACCTAAAGAATGGAAAGAAACTGAAGGAACAGCTGATGGGCCGAAAACAAAATGAAAGAGACTGCAACAACACGAGTACGAGAAATCGACAAGCACAGCTCCAAGAATGTGAACCAGAAGACATTGAGGGAATGCTGAAGGAAGACCCGAATACGAGAGAAAGAGTGTATAGGATCCCATGTGGTGGGTGTGAAGCAACATATATAGGAGAGACCAGAAAAGGGATCCATACGAGAGTAAAACAACACCATGCGGACGTACGAAACAAAGTTGAAACCAGCAGCATAGCCACCCACTGCATGGAGACAAAGCATCCGATTGACTGGAAAAATACCGAGACGCTCCTAATTTCTAACAACAGAAGTGACGCCCATCTACGAGGACTAGAGTCCCTCGCTATTGTTGAGCACACCAGAAAGCACAAGAAATTAATGAATTTACAAGGGCCATCAAATCCCACCATTAGCCATTTAATAAGCAGAGAGGTTAGAGCTCACCTAGAAACGCATTGGAACAAGCAACAGCGTAAATACGAGAGGCTACGGAAGGCGCCGTTTTTCAAAACACAAAATGAAGACGTAGTTGGAGACGGAGAACGGACTGAAACTTAGTGCCTGAGGAAGACAGATGTGAAGCAGTTATACCACCAAACTTGCTAAAGCTGTCGAAAATTCGCAAGATATTGTGAGATCGAGTTTTAAAAGATCTAATAACTTAACTTGGTGAAGATGAGTGTTAATCAAGTTGGACCTAAAGTCTCGGAAAATAGAAGTTGGAACGTGAAGCACAATGAAGATTGTCTCGTCTTCTTCATAAGCAGCAGAGGGTACAAAATCAAAAGCTCGTAAGGGTTAAATGAGTCCCATCGGTTGAGCTAGAGTTAAAAACTTGGCATCTTCAAAAGTATCATAACAGCATCTTCAAAAGTGTTTTTCGCGCTCCTTTCCCTGTCAAGCGAAAAATAATTTCCTTTGTCTTAGAACGTGTGGAAGAAATGGCTTGGAAACAGTGATTGGTTATTCGTACTTGCGTGTTAAATTCTCTTGATTGAGCAGTCATCTAAAAGCAACTTCCGACTGCGGAATGTTGATGGAGGTGTTCGTTTCGTCGCTTGTGTTTACAAGAGGCTCGGCTGGTGGATTGAGAGGATCCGCTTCAGGAGGAACAAAAACTTTTCAAAAGCGAGAGTCCTGTAGGTTGTGGTAAAGAGCAGCCAAAAAAATTCACAAGGGAGAAAATCAGGACCTTTTCACTTCAGTATTTGCAGGCTTGCGAGTAGGAGTTTTCGCACTGTCAATAATAATACGAGTGGGCCAGTCATAAGAATCCGAGTCGTCAGGATAGTTAGAATCATCATGATTTCTCCCACAAAGTTTGTCATCCACAAATTAACATTGCGTCGTTTGGAAGAACCCGAAAGAGAAAAATGATCGCTGCTGTGAAACCTCTCTTTAGCGTTTTTTTTTTTTTCGGCAAATTAAAATATCAAAACAGGAACTCGTTCCTTGTTGCAATTGAACGAAATTTTTGGAAGGAACAGGAGCTGGCGATCTATGTTTGGCTGGTGACCTCTGCATAACTGGCGATCTGTGATGAAGAGTCGTTCTCAAAATGTCCGACTTAGATGGCGAAAGGCCAAGGATGGCGATTTGTTCATTTTTTGCATTCACTACGAGGCAAAGTGGCAATGTAATGCACCAATACCAATAAAGGTTTGTTTTCAACCTGGCGAAGGACGAACCTTATTGCTTGATTCTTTGAGAGTTTAGACGATAAACACCGCCTAGAATGATCAGTGTCAAACTGGCGATTTAACAACTTTATTCGAGGGCTTTTTTTTTTGTTTTCTTTAGCCAACAATTTTTTTAGTCGATTCATCTGTTCTTTCAACATAGAAAGAGGGTCTTTGTGCTTTGCACTAGAATTTTTGACAGTTTTTTCCTTCGTTGTGACCTTCTCTCGGCCAGAAGGGGTTTTTAAGTTTGAGGCGAAATCACTTTTTCTTTTTTCTGTTATTTGGCATTTTTGTCACAATGTTTGCTTTGATTCAGCTGCGACTGACAAGCTCTGTCCCAAGAACTCCGGCCAGGTCGCGTCCGTTTGTTCTGGGACAGTCACATCAGACCCATTTTTGCGGTTACATTTACTCACATTTTTCATTGCCTTCCTTACCTTTGGATTTTTAAATTTTAGTTAGATTGTTAGTTTTTAGGAAGTGCAAAAAACATCGTCAACAGTGGCTTCAGAGCCGAGTTGCTCGGCGTTAAA
Organism: Lithobius niger; assembly: GCA_023313725.1. Lineage (NCBI taxonomy): Eukaryota > Metazoa > Arthropoda > Chilopoda > Lithobiomorpha > Lithobiidae > Lithobius > Lithobius niger. Next base: position 37,536 of record JAHWFP010208350.1, on the reverse strand, counting down.
GTTGGGTGAATGGTTTGTTGCAATGTCGCTAGATGGCGGCACTGTCGCAGTGGCGACTGGAATTCAGCTAGATCCATCATAGAACTTGAGCTTTAAAACGCTTAACTCCCAACATTCCTGCAAATTAAAATGCAGCAGGAACGGGAATTCATTTCATAATGCTTTTCTGCATTTATGTCAGACAGCATCGATAAAAATCTAATTGGTAGCTTTTCACACTGCCGAAACATTCATTTCAAGATTGCAGGGAAGAGAAAGAAATGTCTTCTCCGGAATGAGAAAAATCCGTCGGTGAGAACAAAGGATGCTTCTTAAACCTAGTGAGGGAAGGCGTTGCAGGTTAGGATTAGCAATACCGCTGTAATGCGCGATGGAACGACTGAAAGAAACACAATCAGAGCGGTGACATCAGTGTGTATAAAAATCAAACGCCGATCGAGTGGAGTTTTAATGGTCGAAGCAGAGGTTGAATCGGCGGATCTGCGTTTCAGAGCTTCGAGCTTCACGTTTTAGGTAGATTTTCTTCCACGTACTACGGATTTTCGTTATCGTAGCCGCGTCGAGAAATGCACAATTTTCACATTTAATATCATAAAAATTGCATGCTCGACGTTTTCTGCATGCCGGGTTAAGATCCGTTGGAATTTTTTAAGCAGGTGTTTTACGGAAAAACTTAGCCGGAGGCTAAAAGTAAGTTTACTTGTTCTTCCATTTAAAACTTGGAGAATGGCAAGAGTTGTGAAGAGCCACAAAATAAAAGAAAGAGCGGTGATGCCCGAAATAAAAGTGAGCAGGCTAGCGCTATATCAGTATGATAGAAGGTGCGATGCCAGCGCTCCTAGCGGAGGGAAAGCTAAACTCACCGTAATAAGGATTGAAACGGTAAACAGGAGTTTCAATTTAATTCCGGGCAATTGGTACTTACTGAAGGTTAGTATTTGTAGATAGTAAGAAACACTTTGGTGTTTTATGATTTTTATAAAATACCTCACTTACAAGCATGTAATTTTTACTATTTTTTACTACAAGTTTTAGTTAAAATCAAGTTGCTCTCACCCAAAGAGATATCTTGACAGACTTTAGCCCTAGTTGGGCTCCATCAGTAGAAAATACTCTATATGGATGAGTGCATAGCATAGTTATCTTGTTGGTGGTAAATTAACAACCAGACTGGCTTCAGCAAGTTAAAAAGCAGAAACTACTGCTTGTATGGGGCTCCATTCTACTGAATGTTAGACACACATATTTAGGCCTATTTATGGCAGTTGATCACTTAAAATCTAGCTGCTCTCACCCATAGAGATCTCTATTCGGTCTGCTTCGCCCTTGTTTGGGTTAGTCAGTAGAGAATACTCTTGGGATGAGAGCATAGGTACCTTGCTGGTGCTACTGTAAGTTTTACTGTATTACAGCAAATTTTACTAGAAGCTCATTCGTGTTTTAATTGTACATAAATTTAGTTTTATTGGTTTCTATGCCGTTTTCAACACTTTTTAAATTTTTTATTGACGTTAAATACCAGATGCAATCTTTCGGTTTTATTCAATATACACTTATGAGTTGTGTAAGCTAAATCAAAACAAAACTGTACCTTGCACTGCACAAACAAATTCTTTGAACTTCGTGCATTTTTAGTGCAATAAATTATTATTAAATTATTTAAAAAAAAAGATTTTTTATTTATCATTTTCGTTCTGCAAGTTTACTACTAAGTATAGGTCATTTTCTTAAACGACACTGCTTCGTAAAGAGAGTTCGTTCAGAAATTACACTAATGTGAAGATTTCAACTACTGGTTAAGAGCTGACAAAGATAAATCGGCCATATTTCATGAAAGCAAACCTGTTACTCATCTCACATTCCCTACTAGAAATTAGTGTGCATATGGCATTGATAATACTTAAATACTATAATGTGAATTAAAAATGTTCGGTACTAGCACACACAAGCAATAAGGGAGAATAAAGGAGACAAAAACTATTTGTTTTATGCTTACTAGTTGTAACGTTTCCAGTTGTAGGCCAGCTAGCAACATTTCCACTGACTGTTTTAACGACTACCTCGTAAGTACGCCCAGGTTCCAATCCATCATCAAAAGTAGCAATCCGTTCACTGTCTCTGTCCACAATTAATGATGTTTTGAACCGAATGCCAAGAGATACATGGTAACGTTCAAACTCACTGTAACAAACGAGTACATACAACTAAGAGCAAGCACCTACACATACACAAGACAGGCAAGCACAGCAGAGATAGACACAAATTCAAAACAAAACTTAGTCGGCTAAAGCATCTTACTTCAAACCCAAACATTCAGTTCCTGCTAAGAGGAGAGTTTAATAAGTTGCTGCGGGAGAAGTGGTGTATTAGCCTGCAAATTACGGAGGCTATGGCCTCGCGCCGCATTCCAACGAACGATAGCAGCAGACGAACGAAAGCATACGAACGACCACGACGAAGTAAGCGGTGATGTGGTAGCCTGATGAAGACAGTCGTTCTGAGCCCCTCCAACTCCAGAAAAACCTGACTGTTGAAAATTTGCAAGGATATTGGAACCGTAAATACCCTTTACTTTAAAATCTAAGGCCACTTAAAAAAAGAAAGTTGGTGCTCGGCATTTTTCTCACGAAATCTGTGCGAGCGGGCGGAATTTTATTTTCGGCCCTATTTTTCCGTACATTTTGGGGAATTATTTTTTATTTTGTGTAAAATTATGAACACTGCCTCATAATTCTGCTTACCATAAAATCCATAAAATCATTTAACGACAAGAATGGTAATTTTATGTTTTCATTTCTAACTAAGGACCATTTTTGATCTGTAACTTGTATTTTTGCCGCGTCATTTCTTTTTATTTCCCGGTGCGGAAGGGCCTGAGAACCAACTTTTCTTTTTTTAATGGCCTAAGTGAACAAAGCGTAAACAAAGCATCTTACAAGAAAACTACTAAAGGATTTGACAAGTTGTGTGACCACTGTAAAGATTTCTGGTTCAAAACAAGCTGGAGTTGGCTTTCCTGCAAATAAAAAAAAAATCTCTTGGGGAGAGGGGAGGGGGTGTGGAGAAATAGGTATACCTCCATACAAAAAAAAATTTTTTTGGTCATTGTCGACCATGAAACCCCAATGTGTATAATGAGTTAAGCTGTATACCATCAATTGTCACACTCCAAACAGTTCTTTTGTTTGGATTCGAATATTAAACATCACGGCTCCTAGCTTTCTTTTAAGCCATCGTTTTCTAATTTCTGTAGGATGGTTTCTGTAGGAGGAAAGCTCATTAGCGGTGGAACCGTGGGGACCGTCGGTGTCGTCTTTCGGTAACTTTAGGTTTCTTCTTAACGGGACGGAACTGTGGGACCGTGATGGAAGAACCGGTCTTGGTTGGTCATAGACAAGTTATGGTTTCAGTCCTGGCCTCTTGTTCCATTCTTCCTCA
>JAHWFP010208350.1:0-30487 GCA_023313725.1 Lithobius niger | reverse complement strand
TCACATTTTTTCACATTCCCACTTTTAATTTTTTTCACATTTTTCGCTTACCCGCTTTTATTTTTTTCACATTTATCACAAACCGACTTTCATTTTCGTATCACTATTTCTTTGTTTTCATTTATCACATCAGTTTCACATTTCTTTAATAAAAATTTTTCTTTTCCAGTAACCATTGTAATTTCACTCAAGAGAGCGAAAGCGACTTCAAAGTGAATCCGCCCATAAACCAACCAATTTTCTTTTGTGTGTTCTAACCACAGGCATGCCTATGTAATTCCGGGCCCAAAATTAGGGTGGATAATTTCATTGGTTTTACTTCGTTTGTACGTTTTGCCTGCGTTTTGCCTTTTTTTCACACAACACTCGTATTTTTCCCATTTTTTCACATTTTTCACATATTAGTTTACCACTGGCAAATTTTCACATTTTTCACATTTTTTCACACCGGCAGCATCCCTGCAAATCAAATGAACATTGACACTGATTGAAATTTTTGCAAACTGTAAAGCTCGCCGTAAACGTAAATTAAGGAGCAAATGACCAGTTGTAACCTTCATTACGATTTCATTAAAGTAAGTGCCAAATTAGTTATGTTATCTTAATGAATTTGGACCATTTTAGAATAAAGCTAGAGGACGTGCAAGTGGTTTGCATGATACTTAACACTATAGGGTGGGTTCAGGATTGAAATGTATATTTCAAAACCTGACTATGGCCAGATTAAAAGACGTTGGCCCCAAAGAATATAGGTGTGCTTGTTAAAGATATTTCCGGGGGGGGGGGGCATTGTTTGTTGAAAACTGATTTCCGGGAGGGGGGGGGACCAAGCATTTTTTGCATACAGATCCAGCTTAAGTTCGTACGCCACTGATCCTGTGTGCCGACTGCCCACAAGATTACATAGGTGAAATAGTTCGTAGAGTTAGTGTTAGGGTCACGGAACACGCACAAGCCACCAACAATAGGAATGGCCTGAAGTGAGCGAAAAGTTTGACATCAATTGGCATGATTTTATTCCAGTAATCTCAACTTTAGAAAAGAGTACCCAAAGTGAGAGTGATAGTAACTGTGAGCAGGAAAGCATCTAAAACAACCAGGAATGCTGATCAAAGGTTCACTGTGAAACAGCCGAACTTGGTGAAAATTCAAATGTGACAAAATGAAAAGTTCGTTGGAAGAAGTGGATCGGAAGTGTGTGCGATTCTCTAGACCTTCTCCTGAAGGAGGCTGCCAGTAAAAGCAGTAAAAATTTCGCCTATTTTAAGCATTGAAACGTGGACTTTTGGATTGAGCTGAAGTTGAACATTTTATATAACTTTATCAAAACGTCAAGAGAGATTGAGATATAGAGTCGTGCTTTGTGATTTTATTTCATTAATAAACACTGGTACATTTCACTGTGCAATAAAATAGTTTTCATATTTTGTCAATGAGCAGGGGGGGGGGGAAATTAAAACAGCCCGTTACTAGGTACCAGGCAAGTTTCGGCCCTGAATATATAACACTAATTGCAGCACACCAAAGGGAGGTGAAACACCGGTAGCCGGCGATAAAAGCTCGTGAGTAAGGTTTTTAAGTTCAAACAGATTATTAAGTTAGAATATGAACTTGATGAAAAGTTATTGTCATCAAAATACTGTAGTAAAATAAATATGTCTGTCAAGGGTGAGCCAGCCATTCATCTGGCTTCACTTTAACCTGGTGGCCCATTCCTTGCTAGACCTGGTGATTAAAAGCTAAAGCATTCTGGAAGCTGCTTTTTAAGCAGGGCTAAAATGTGGTGGTGGTGGTGTTATTATCAAAAGGTTTAACTTACCATGGCATCTTTGGGGGCTCCCATGTGACTGTAAAACTATCCGGTCGTATAAATCTCTTGTCAAAACTTACATTTCTTGGAGGGGAGGGAACTAAATAAAATGAGTAAAAAAAGGGAAAAAAAAGTGTTAATTTAAGTAGGAAACTAGAGTAGCCACCATTGTTATTTTAAAAAGCCTGCAAAATATTCTAAGATCAAGAAGAGTTTACATGTCACTTCTATATGTCAAATGGCAATTAAAACTGAATGAGCTAGAACTGTTTTTATTTTACTTCTGTCTTTGTTATTATTATTTAATTGAACGTATAGCTCAGCATTTTACATAGAATACCTCTAAACTATATAATTGGCGACAGCTTTTTACTAGAAAAGATTGTGTGTTGTTTTTAACATAAAAAGCATGAAAAGGCCAAAATTTTAGAATCTCACACTAGAATCACCACTTGTACTCACAGTACAGAACTTCGTGCGCCCGGATCTGACGTCCAAACTCGACGAGCGCTGGAACTTGGATGGCATTCAAACACCTCCAGACAAAACAGACACCTCTCATAAAGATCAGTGGTTTACTCTGGACTGGAGCGAAATTCAAATTCCGATTGAAGCTCGACATGTAGTGACGTTTTTCAAATTGTCTTTTTCGACTTCTAAAGAAAATTTAAGACTAAGTTCTATACTGTGCATACAAGTGGTGATTCTAGAGTGTGCTTCTAAAATTATGTCCTTTGACAATCACTGTTATCGCCGGTTGCTGGTTTTTTCAAGGCGATGAAAAGGAACAACCGATAGTACGGCACAAATACTTTGCTTGATGTTCACGCTTAACTTAACAGTCAAAATGCAGCACCAAAAATTGTTCAAGTCACCAGCAAAACCTTGCAAAACTTTGCAAACCTTCCTGAACTTGCGAATTTTTGGCAACCTTTCTAGTTGACTTCTTCAGGCTACAGGCAAAAAAGAGACTTCACACTTCCACACTTCTACTCTCTAACAGACTTTTTGGCATTCAAACTTCCCTCCACTTGACAGTTGGCCTTGAGTTTGCTAGTCTTGTTGTTGTTGGCACTGCTCACATCCATTGTTGCGCCAACGTTGGTGTCATCGTCTCCAATAACAGAGGTCTTGGGAGAAAATTTTGCCACTAATATGCCAGTTTATCCCTTAAATCTGGTGTCATCATACTTCCAATTTGTTTGTAAGTTGGCTCCTGTTTGTAGGTTACTCCTGTTTGTTGGTTGACTCCTGTTTGTAGGTTGGCTCCTCTTTGTAGGTTGGCTCCTGTAGGTTGGCTTTGTAGGTTGGCTCCTTCATTAGTCAAACCGACTGCATTGATTCCAAGGCTCGGAGGTGTGCTTCCTTCCTTGTGTCCGACTTGAGCATGATCTTCGTTTGCTCCCAGTTGATGTTATGCCTAGTTTTCAAACAATGCACGGTTATCCCATTCTTTCTATCTTCCTCCACAGTTGCTTTCATATGCTCTTTGATGCTCACACAAATGTGTATTTTTGTTTCCCCTACATACCCTTGCGAGCAGTCGCTGTATGGAATCCAATACACCGCTCTGTTGGTGTTAGGGAGTCTTTCAAGAACCAATTCTTCCTCTTCCCTTCCATCCCCATTCCCGTCATTTTCAACTTCTTCTTGTTCTTGAGGTGTGCTTGCCAGATCTTTTTCTTTTTCATTCATTTTCCTCTTTAACCTAGTTTCATACCGGTGTTCAAATACAGCCATGGCGTCGGTCGTTGCGTCCGCTTCTTTCCCCACCCTGCACTTCCGTTCTTGCTCGACCGTCCTTGTTTCTACCCTCCCACTGTCAGCTTCTACACTCTCACCATCAGTTAGTGCCTATTTTCCCCTCATAGTCTTGCCACCCTGGAATTTCCGGATGCTATTCTGATTACGAAAGAAGAATCAGAAGAATACCGAAAAATTGGTCGCTTCAGCATTTCTACTTTGGTTCAAATTCATGACTTATACTCACAGTTCGATCATGCAACACCAAAAGTCAAAGATTTTCATAAGGTTTTTACCTCAAAACTGGTTGTCTGGTTGTCTTCTTCAGGCAGTTAAGCCAGCAGCACCCACACTCACATTCCTTCCAAACCCAACGAACTTCCAAAATTCAAAACTCCCTCCTCTTCACATCACAGTAGGCCTTGAGTCAGCATTCCAAGCTGGTGTTGGCACTGCTCATAGTCGATGTTTCTTCATCTGTTTTTTCCTCCGTAGATGGTGGTGTGGGGAGGAATTTCTTCCAGCTTGCTTCCAGCTTAGTTTTGAATTGGGATGTCACCATGTTACTAATCATTTTATAGGCTGGTTCTTGTGTGTTCAGTAGTTTTATTGACATGCCTCTACACACAAGAACCGGCCTGTAAAATGATTAGTAACATGGTGACACCCCAATTGAAAACTAGGCTGGAAGCAAGCTGGAAGAAATTCCTCCCCGCACCACCAATTACGGAGGAAAAAATAGATGAAGAAACATCGACTAGGAGCAGTGCCAACACCAGCTTGAAATGCTGACTCGAGGCCTACTATGATGTGAAGAGGAGGGAGTTTTGAATTTTGGAAGTTCGTTGGGTTTGGAAGGATTGTGAGTGTGGGTGCTGGTGGCTTAACTGACTGACGAAGACAACCAGGAAAGGTTGTCGAAAATTCGCAAGTTTCGAGGTGAAAACCTTTGAAAATCTTTGACTTTTTGTGTTGCGTGATCGAACTTTGAGTACAAGTCAAGAAATAAGAAGAATCTCCTGCTTCCTGGGTATCTCATTCATTCGTATTCAGAAGAACATTCGGAAATTCCTGGGTGGCAAGATTATGAGGAAAAAGAGGGACTAGCTGATGGTGAGAGCGTAGAAGCTGAGAGTGGGAGTGTAGTAACGAGGACAGTAGAGCAAGAAGGAAAGAGCAAGGTAGGGAAAGAAGCGGACGCAATGGCTGCATTTGAACACCGGTACGAGACAAGGTCAAAGAGGAAAATGAGTGAAGAAGAAAAAGATCTGGCGAGCGCAACTCAAGAACAAGAAGAAGTTGAAAATGACAGGAATGGAGATGGAAGGGCAGAGGAAGAATTGGTTCTTGAAAGACTCCCTAACACCAAAGGAGTAGTCTATTGGATTCCTTGCAGCAACTGCCCGCAGCAACTGCCCGCAAAGGTATGTAGGGGAAAGAAAAAGACGAATCTGTGTGAAGAATAAAAAGCCTATGAAAGCTACTGCGGTGGAAGATAGAAAGAATGTGGTAGCCATGCAGTGTATGAGAACCAGGCATAACATCAACTGGAAGCAAACGAAGGTCATGCTCAAGTGAACACAAGGAAGGAAGCACACCTCCAAGACTTTGAATCAACGGCTATACAACATCGCAGAGAGCAGTCGGTTCGACTAATCAATATACAGGAACCCGCCTACAAACAAAGTGGAAGTATGATGACACCAAATTTAAGATAAAAACTGGAGGCTAATTGGCAAAGTATTCTTCCCAATGCCTGTTATGGTAGACGATAACACCAATGTTAGCACAACAATGGATGTGAGCAGCGCCAACAACAAAAGACTAGCAAACTCAAGGCCAACTGTCAAGTGGAGGGAAGTTTGAATGCCAAAAAGTCTGTTAGATAGTAGAAGTGTGAAGTCTCTTTTTTTTTGTCTGGACCCTGAAGAAGACAACTACAAAGGTTGGCGAAAACCTTTGTAAGGTTTGTAAGGTTTGGAAGGTTTGCAAAGTTTTTGCTAGGTTTTGCTGGTGACTTGAACAATTTTTGGTACTGCGTTTGACCCAAGTTATTTTAAAATTGTTATGAAAAGGAATAAGTTTAATAAAAAAAATAAAGAGAATTGCCGGCCTGCAGCTAAATTCTTCGAATAAAAGGTGGCAAGGATTCTCGGCTTTCTTTGGTATAAAAAGGGCAATTCCAAAATTTATTTTTATTTCTGCGGTCAAAAATTCAGATTGGGGGTAGGTGTCTAAATTTCTTGCATTTGTTGAAGCATCACCAAAAGGTTTGAAACACCGTGTTCACGGCCCACACAAGGTAGAGGAGGCTCCTTATCCAGCTCGAGTGGTTCTCCTTTCCCTAAAGGTAAATTTCGAAGTAAATAGGTGAGAAGTGTTGTCGATTAGCCGAGAACAGAACGTGGCTTAAAGTTGCCAGACAAACCCAAAACCAGCTGAAAGCCCACAGTTGATGACTGTGGCGTCAATTGATGGTGATGGCTTGTATAAAAAACAGTCAGGGGCTGTATCTTCAACAGTCTTGAGGAGATCCGAAAGAGGAATATTGGACGGATCGACGGGAAAATGGATATGATGATCAGGTGGCCTTTCGTTTGAGTTAACAAAAGGTGGGTCTGGATTCAGCTGTTGACGCAACATCAAGGCCATGTCGAGGTTGCTTTCGTTGTCGAGTTGTAGACTAAGGAAAATTGTAGAGGCAGGAGCCAATGTGACGAAAGACAGTTCGATGGGATCACTAGGCGACGAAAGGAAAAACATTGAGCCGTTGTGGACTTCGGAGAAGCACGGGGTTTCTTGGCGAGGTATTGCATAGACGAAAGACCGTTTGTGGTTTGCGTCGCTAGATGCTGTTTCAACCCATTCTTTCGTGTCTACGGACGGTGTCGTTGACGGTGGCGAATCAACCTGAGGTTGGTGGTGGCCGAAATCAAGGACGGCACGCTCAACCAATCGGTTTACTTCACTCCGCAAAAGAGAGTGGCTGGTCTGACGGGACGAAAGAGACGATAAATCGATACGTGACTGTGGGGAACGTCTTTGGTGATACGATTCAACTCTTGAAGCGTGTTTAAACTTGCGTTTGAGTTTAGAGCAGATGTCTTTCGCTGCACAGCGGTCTTGCTCGAGAGCCGATAAATCCAACGTGGAGGATGGCTTGCCTGGACCTTGTTTGATAGGCGACGTGGCAGTGGTGTTCACGGTGTCGGCAACGGCAGGAGCAGTCGACTTGCTGGGCGAAAAAGGTGGTAGTTGATCAAGGACTGAAGCAAGAGGAAAGGCCGGCCCTTCAGTGTGCGTGAAGCCAGCAGCAGCATCAGAGTGGGCAGCAGATGCACCGATGGACGAAGGAATGGTCTTCCGGGTGGAGACGTCCTTCTGGTTTTCTTTCCCCTTGGGCGTGGCTGCTGGGCTCTTTTGTTGCGGCTGGAAAAGGTTTGCAGTCGGACGAAAAAGCTTGTCAATCTTCAAGATGACGGACGAGAAACGTTACGACGCGAAGGCTCTCTGGAGGAAAATGAATGCCAGCCTTTCGTGCTTACGTGCTTTTATAGAGTGACGCACCCGCGCATGCGTTATTAGGTTATCGAGCTGGTGGCTACAAGCTATCAGGTTATGTACGTTTTCCAGCGGCAATAAGAAAACATTGAAATACCAGGGTGGGGCAGGGTTGATTTCTGTTTCTGTCCCTAAACGAAAACATACATTACCTGTCTTTTATCATATCTTCCTATTGAGGCTCATTACCCTAGCGAAACTTGTTGGCTTCCCTGCCGGGCTCGTAGCTATACTTTCCACGCATGCACGGGCGTCCTATAAATACGTCCGAATTGGACCTAGCTTCATCTTTCTTCCTGCATGTGGTAGCCTTGAGGGTGGGCGGGTAGTGGTATTGCATGTTTTCGTTTAAGCAACAGAAATCAACCAGGCCCACCCATTACCTGTCTTTTAGCATATAAGTAGACCTCGTCAAACATGACGGTTGGACCAAGGTTAACGATCACGAGCGCTACGAACCGGCTGCCCTAGAACCAACAGACCCTGTGAACCGTAAGCCATCCATTAGTGCGTTGTCCAAAAGACAGTATGAAGGAGAACTGGATACCATAACAAGAATGTGACAGTGATAATCACATAACGGACGACTGGGTTTTCTTGGAACGAACAGGCGACTCAAGGGTGGTGGTGTACGAGAACAAGAAGTACTGAAGGTCGCAGGCACCCGATAAGATAAAAAAGACCAGACTGAAGACTACCGTGAGGTCAGGTGGGCGCCCGCTGAAAATTCTTGTGTCCTCCTACTTAAAAGATTATCGTTGAATATGGACCGTCGGTGACGTGAATTCAGAGTGGGGACGAAGGATCCCGTCAAACCTTAGAGATGGGCGCTCAAGTCCTGAAGAGAAGAGTCAATTTTCGTGAAAGAACTAATGGATGCTTTTAGAGTTCTGGGCGTGAGAAAAAAGGAAAAGTATATAATAATAGTTAACCTTACCTTACTGACGTGTGCAGAACGAAGAGGGTCTAAGACGTGGAATCCTTACATCATGGAGAAGAAGAGGTCACTTGCGTAGAATCAAAGACTCTAGGAGATCGCAGCATGGTTTACGCATTAAAGTACGAAGGGGATCGTGACGTCGCCAGGCCGACTGTAGACGGAGACCGCAGTTTCAAACAGTGCACAGAACCGTCGGAGCACAGTAAACTCAGCAAAGCGTGCATAAACTCGGCGGGTCTAAGAAGTGGAATCCTTAGATCATCGTGAGGCCGCCAGGCCGACTGTAAATGGAGACCGTAGTTTCAAAAGGTGCACAGAAAACTGTTGAACGTAAACGTAGCACATAAGATAATTATACATTTGGTATGGCGTAGTAGGTTTAAAATTTGGCGACCTCAAAATCGGAAGCAATATAAAGAAAAGGAGGAGCCAGGATCGCAGTGAAGTAAGCACAAGATTGGAGATTAAGCTCGTGACGAGGAAGGGGACTGGATGAAGTTCAGAAGAGGTGGCCGAATGAATCGTTGAAGTAGCACATTATGAACAGTGTTTCACCATGGGTGGTGAAAGCAAGTAAAACAGTACTGGAACCAGCTCCTCGTAAAGTATTATTGAAGATGTAACATTGTTAAAGATGAAGGATACGGTCACTACGGTAGGGCCTGAAAACCGAGGGCAACACGTTTTGCCGAGCGACGACAAGCATCACAAGGCAACTGTCGAGTGGAAACGTTAGAACATTGGGCAATGCCGGAAAAAACTGGTATGAAGGTGTTAGCATCATTGAATTGCGAGACACTGTAGGTACTGCGATCACGAAAATCTGCCGACGATGAAGCTGTAGACTAGGAGCCAATAATTCTGTCCACCGGTGGTTGAACACTCTGGGCGTCCAAGGGTGGCGGGTCCTGTCGACTAGTTGGTGGAATCGAACAACGATTTGAAGGTGAAACTGTGCATCCGACATGAGGAAGAACTAGACATTGAGATCCAGACTCCTGGGAGAAGGAGCCGATGGCGGACCGGGAAGTCTTGAGACCGGCGGAGCCCGTATGAGGAAACCGGGTTTGGAAGAGGAAGGACCGTACGGTGAACGACGAGTCTTCGACTTTGCATAATGTTGTGCGCGCCATGGAGGAGTAGGAGGCAGTGGTAACAACCAACAAATTTTGTGCTCGACAGGAATGTTTTTCGTCGTTAAAGTTGTATTTGTTGCGCACAGATGGGCCACCTCAGCGGCCAACGTAGCGTTTGAAGTCCGGAGGAAGTCTATGGTGGAGAAGAGTTGTACATTGGAGGCAAGAATACTGTCGAACTGTTGTGCATAAGAGTGAGCCGATGCCAAAAGCGAGTAGATATTTATATCGAAGTGGGCCAAGTAATCTGTCGAGAGCTGGAGCCCTCGAAGAATCGCGGCTTGAAGAACTTCTGAGGATGGAAAGAGATTGTGTCCAGGGACAGATGAACTGGGGACCATCAATACTGGTGGAACAATAGGAGGATCACTTGCTGTGGTAACCGGTAAGACTGTCGGAAGGGGGACAGAGCTGGTGCATCACTTAGCAACAGCGGAGAACTCGTACATCGACGTCGGGCCGAGCCCCCTATTATTGGTCGGAAGCCCAGATTGTATTTCCAGCGTGATGGGCTGGGAGAGGATTTCACAGGTGAATCTGCCGACGGAGGGACCAGAGGAACCGGTGGCGCAGGATCTTGAGGATGAAACGGGATGTACAAGCGGAGGATTAGGAACCGTCTGCTTAGAACAAAGTGGCTTCTTACATTTGGACAGGCCTTTTCATGGGCGGTCGAGAGGTATGGGCGGGGTCATCGAATCATTAGGAGTTTGTTGAGTGGCCTGTTGCTTGTCCATTAATGCAGAATTCGAGCTTTTTGTTGGCGTTTCAAAATCTCCAACCATTCAGTTTTCGAAATAGCACTCACATGGTATATTTCTTCGTGTACCAATCACAGGAGCGGTGCTACTGACAGCTTGGGTGCGGACTGAAGTGAGTCCGAGAACCGCGAAACTTAGGCAGCCACAACGATCGGGCTAGGATACATTGGAGGTGGAACCGGAGCTGGAAAAGGGTTATTGCGATGAGCTTGAGCATCCAAGTCAGTCAAAGAATCGGACGCATTGTCTGGGGGTGAAGAGTCCATGTTTGAATCAGAAGAGCACAAAATGAAAAAGCGACCAAAGATGTTGAATGACAGAATACGATGGTGAAACATTGGGTTTCGCGCCAAAACACGACGCACGGGGAATCCCCATAGAGAGAACCCTCAGACGTCATATGGAAAAAGGAGACCGGGCGCTCGGGAAGCCCAGAAAGCTGTTGAGACCCAGGTGAGTGAAAGGAGAAGGAGAGCATCTTGGGAGATCGAGCATTGTGCGTAAGACTGTACAGAAAGTCCTGTTGTAATAGGGAAATGGTATGTAACATGTCGAGTTGTTTCCCCCATCCCTCCCCCCCCCCCCTTGTCTGCTTGTCTTAAGCTGGGTGTGGATGCAATTGTTGAAGTAAGAAGAAGGACTGGCTCCGCGTTTGCTGGGACCGTGGTGGACACGAAGAACGACCCGTAGAACTAGCAACAGCTACAAAGAAGAGGCCCGAAGAAAGCAGAGTGAGCCCAATGAAGCGCAGGGAGATCCTGGTAAATCACCAGAAACCGGGGGAAGGAGTTTGAGAAGTCGAACAGCTGAGATGGAGAACCCCATGCAGAACACGAGGTAAAGTCCAAACATAAAGGACCGTAAGTAAAGACGTAGTGAAGACATCGGTAATTCGAATGGAAGCAATGATCTGCATGCAACGGCAGGGACCTGCGACCGGCTGCGCCAGTCACAACATGCCTCATGACAGCGGCGTACTCACAGTGGTGTTAAATGTTTGTCTTGCCATTGGTGTTTTAATGTTGTTTTTATCTATAAACATAAAGAGCTGATTTATTAACAATGACGAAGAGTAAGATGACAGAATAGTGGATTACATACAGGAAACAAGGAAATGAGTGGACCGTGCGTCCAAACCAAGGCGATCGTGGCCCGATGATTTCCTAAGGTGGCCCATTGGGCCTGGGAAAGAGGTGTCTATATTGCAGTGCACGAAAGTCTAGGCAATCCTAGTGGAGACAGGGTGAAGGGGAACAGCAACGGGCTGGTTGACGTACTTGGCGCACTAGCTGAGGAACAATCGGATGGACAGATCCCAGGAACAGCAACAAGCATACGGGAGATAAAGACTGGGGACCATTGTTGAAGGGTCAAAAAATCCGGAGACCCTGTGGAGGACCGTGGCGAAGTGGGGACTGGTTCACACGGACTAGGCCAAGGAGAGTCCGAAGGATCCAGGCGTAGTTCTTGGCATAGAGACAGGGTGAAGGCGGCGCCAGAGAACTTCGGCAGTCCTTGGAAGCAGGTTAATCGGGGACCGTTCAGAAGGAGCTCGAAGTACCAGGAAAACAATAGCCGATGGGCGCATTGCTTGGATCGCATCGTAGGTACGCAGAGGCAGGTCGATCGATGACAAGAGTCTCGGAAACGAGGGAACGAACAGGCAACGCGGTGGCCTTGGGGTCAGGCACCGGAAGAACGTCTTGGTCTGAGTAAGGCGGGTCAAGCGGGTCCGGCGGGTCATGGCCGGATGAAGGACCGTATTCGTCGGAAGTAAACGGTTGAAAGGGCGGACCGTGGCGACGAAGTAAGGACGGCGGGCATACAGGATGTACCGAAGCAGAACACCAAGAATGTGCTGAAAAAGAGCATGAAACTGTGCCACGATCCCCCACAACTTTCTACTTTACTGTATTCCACTATCTTGAGTAGCTTAGGAGATACATATTAAATGACCTTGAAGATGACCTCCAAGGTCATTTTGGATGTCATCATCGGATTCGCCATACATGACTTCCTATATGAGCAAGTTATTATCACGCTCAACCAATCCCCAAGCCTTAACATGAAATTCACCTGGTACGAGTATTATGAGGCATGCTGTAGATCATTGCTGCACTATACCAAACCACACACAAAAATTACATCCCGGTTCTTTTAGATAGGGGCAGAGGACTCCCGGATTTTGTTTAAGGCAACAAACTTGCTTACAATTAGTGGTAGAGTCATTACCTACACTTCGTATTTACTTAAAATTACAAATATTTATTGAAACAGTCAATTATCAAAAAGCCATGCCCATGGTAATAAGTTATATTATCTGTTACAAACAAAAATTTTTAGTGTGTCGTATAAAAAGGGGTTTATCATTGAAGTTTCACTTTACTTGTTAAAATGTACACGGTTAAAAGTTGAAGATCTTTTAATTTAAATGAGCAAATATACAACAGAGTAAATTACATATGTTTAAGTGCTGTTGTGCCTAACGAATTAAATTATTGTAACAGTACTTAAACAGGCACACTTGACTCGTTTGTTTCTAATGCATGTACTGTACGTTTTTTATGGCTGTAGCGTCACGGTACAATGGTTTATGTCCTCGACAATTGAATTAATGTGATGTTTCTTGTCTAACTTGGTGTAGGTAAATACATTGTTGGTACTAATTTTTTTTCATCTGCAAAGGTGTGAACGTGCATGCATGTTGTGATTGTTGCAGTCACTTTGAAACAATTCATCACAGCAACGAAAACCTGCGTCTATAAAATAAATATACCATTTTATCGTTTCTAGCTGCAAATTCAAGAGGCCTATGGTCCTGGAAATTAACAACGTAGTTTGGTTTAAAACTATATGCGTTTAACTGAAACAAGGGTTCGTAGAAAAGACATAACACGTGTACGAAGAATGGACCAGGCGTCTGCTGATTGGCATTGTTTCCTAATTACAGTGGTTAAAACAATGTAAAACAATAAAACTGATTGTTCAGGATCCCGTAATTCTGGAATAACTCGACCAATTGAAAAAGTGTTCTCTTTGAGATTGAAGAAGCATGAAATTTCTGGCTTAGCTCATGTTTCAGAATCAAGGTAGGTGCCGTGCCGTACTTTTTTTCTGAAACGGTGGCAGAACAACACAACCAACAAGTGAACAGTGTTCAAATTTAGTTAAATTTACGTGTGGCTCCCAACTTTCACTACTGCACAGAATTGCAAAATTTTTGGTATAAATATTCCTTCCATACTTATACACTATCTGGGCATTGGGCAAGTTTTGCCGAAAAATATTAATTAGGAACAAAGATATTAATTTTTTAATTTTACTAAATTTTGCTAGAGTGAGGACTTCAAACAACGATAGCCTAGCATGATAACTCATTGCATGACTGTTTGGTAATTGACTGTTCTGTCAATTGAATGTTATGTAAAAGAGATGAAGAACAAGAGCTTTCGCTCAGTCTTACTGAGCATTCTCAACTGTCACAACATGAGTTATACGAGAGTTCACAGTGAGTATTAGGGATCGATCGGTGTCACTTTTTGCCGGTGCCGGTACCGGTGCCGTTTTTAATTTTTAAGATTCGCTGGTGCCGGTACCGGTTTTTGTGAAATACTGTGTAACTTAACAGAAGTCCTGCAAAAAATTCCAATAAGGCCACACAAAAATAAAATGTTTCTCAGGCACTGCCATATCCTGAAAAACATCCTGCATTTTGGATTTTTTCCCCAATTGGCCGAATTGTTGTAATGGTGTTAAAAAAGTTTCGCTAGTGAATATTTTTTTTTAAATACTTAAACACACACCTTTTCATATAGGCTAGCCTATCAAGTACGTATCCTCAGACATTCATTTCTCCAAGTGTTTCGGGGGGGGGTTAAGTATCCTAGTTCCATCATGCCTGCAAAAGCCTATTTACATGGCACACAAAGAAGTTTTAAAAAAATGGTGGTGTGACATGTTTTAGTCAGCATAGCAATGCCTTGAGAAACAATTTTTTGTTTTTTAAATGTTTTTTTTTTACATTATTTTTGGAGTAATTGCAAGATTTTTTTCTGCAGCAAAGAGGTAACGATTCTGCTTCAGTTTGTTTTTTTTTACTTCCCACAATAAAAACAAGTATAGCCTAATGTTGATTCCATAATTGAACATTTGTTGTTGTTTAGGTTTGAAAGTTGAGTTAGCCTACTTACTTGGCCTGTTGAAGAATTTTTTTTTAAAGTGGATAACCTGATACCTTTTTTTCTTTCTGAATTTGGTAGTTTGGCTAAAATTTCCAAATCATTAAGTTTAGTTTGTTGAACTCCTGTGGAGGCTAACTCGCACATCAACTAGATTTGATGGAAACTAAAAAATACACAAGTCGTTGCAGAAAGCATGTGTCTCAGTTGTTCCACAAAAAAAACATTTATCATGCCTGCACATTTTTAATGTAGAAAAAATAGGCCTAAGCCAACCTAGTTATAATTGAAATACATAATACGTGAAAAATGTTTTAATTTTTTGCCGTGCAATCTTAACTAAGCTAATAATAGATACGAGTTATTCGACAGTTTGCATTGTCATATCACATGTTCATTTGTTTCATGTTGTAGGCTAAACAAATTTTTAGCAGGTAGCATAAGAATATAAATTATTCAACAACAAGAAGATTTTTTGCAAGAAAGAGCAACAAGTCAAGCTTGTCTGGGTTCAGTCGGTTTCTTTTATCGTCACAAATGTCAGCAGCAGTGCTGAATGATCTTTCAGAAGAAACTGAAGATGGTGGGGCTGATAAGTACTTCCTCACTACTGCAGAGAGTGCTTTCGAGCCTTGGCCACAATTAGCAATGTAGTCTCTCCAGTATACTAAGGGATCAGCTTCATAATCAATGAGAGGCTTCTTTAAATACGTCGAGATAATTTCTCTGGCCACTTGTAATGGATTGTCGTTGACCTGCCTAGTATTTGCATCCTGGTCCTGTTGTGCTCGCACAAACTTAAGTAGATTGTATTTTGGCTTTGGCACACTTGGTGTAGTACTAGCTTCCGCGTTTCCAGTATTTTGTTGTGTTGCTGGTGGAGTTTCAAGCAAAGTCGACAGCGTGTTAGTCAGCTTTTCTTTTGCCTGTTCACATGCTATAGCAGACTTGAATGAGAAAGTCTTAAACCTAGGATCGAGAAGTGTGGCAACTGTATATTCTGTGACAAATTCCACACGGAGAAAATAGTCGTCCATTTTTTGTTATCATTCTTTGCTTCATCGCGCGGACACCATGATCATTTTCAGCTTCTCGAAGAGAGTCTCGAATGCTATTCACAATGGGAATAATAACAGCAACAGTTGCATGAGAATCGCTTGCCATCAGTGTTGCTTCCTCAAACGATTGCAAAGTGGTCACCACTTTTTCCGATAGTTGCCACTGTCGATTGGTGAGGTTGTCAATGTCTTGTTCAGCACAAACAGCAGTTAGTACTCTCCTCTGTTCATTTAAACGAACAAGCATTGCATGGGAACTGTTCCACCTTGTTGGCACATCCTGAATTAATCTATGCTGTGGTAATTTCAAGAAAGCTTGCTTGTCGCGTAGTGCTTGTTTCTCAGGAACTGACTGGTTAAAAGTAGCCACTAGTCTTCTGGCACAAACCAACAGTTCAATCACCTCCCTCTGTTCAAGGCATCCTGCTTTCAACACTAATTGTAGAGTGTGAATTACACAGCTAGCACTGACATAAACATCTCTGAAGGCTGCAACCATGTTTGCAGAACCATCACGTAAAATGATGTGGATTTTTTCTTGCAGATCCCATTCTTGTACCAAGTCCTCAAAAAGGGCCAAAATTTTAGGAACTGTATGGCTAGCATTAAAATGTTTGCACTGAAGGCACAATTCACGTCTTTCAAATTCTGTAGTGATGAAGTGCACTACGAAGGACATGTATGCATCTGTAGCCACAGACGTCCAGATGTCTACTGTAACGGAAATCCATTTACATGTTGCCAACAACTGTTTAACTTTCCCTACAATGGTTTGATACAGTTCAGGCAAAGCAGTGTCTCTGAAATAGCGGTCGGAAGGAATTTTGTATCTTGGTTCTGCCAAACGAAGTAAGCGACGAAAGCCCTCATCCGTAACAATGGAAAATGGCTGCAAATCCAAAGCGATTAATTCGGCAATACCTTTAGTAAGCGCCATTGCTCTCGGATGATTAAAGTCGTATGTCTGTGTTCGCTCAATACACTGCTGCAGTGTTGGTTGTTTTTTCTTCACTGTTGTAGCTTTAGTTGACATGGTGGATGAACTTGAATTTGAACACGATGGCTGTGGTGAAGTAGCTGAATCATCCTTGGTTGAACGCGCACTTGAACGAGTAGTAGTGGAACTTGAAGTTTCATCGCTATCTTGCGAAGTTGCATCACTATCACCATCGGAAACAACACCGTCTTCCATTTCGTTAACGGCCCTTGCGTCTCCATTTTTCTCTGTAGCCAATTTCAATTTTCGGCCATGCTTTTTACGTAAATGGCGTAGCAGATTTCCAGTGCCATAGTCTTTCGATGTATTACCTCCTCTTCTCAAACTAATATTGCATAGCTTGCAATTTGCTCGGCTGTCATCATTTAGGTTTCGTCGGAAAAAAGTCCAAACAACGCTAACTTCTCGCTTCCCAGTGATGGCGGCCATGCTGTTGATTTTGTTCACGATGTCGGAATGCGTAGAGATCGCGGTAGAGATAGAAGTCGCGCCTTCCCAAATGCTCTATGGCAGGCGGTGCACGCCAAAATGTGGAAGCGGGTGTACGTAGTAAGCGCCACGTGGTGGTAGTAGTAACCAGTGTGGCATGCCATACCACGTTGCAACGGCGCCAAAAGCGTAGCCGGACGCATATAACTTTTTTACACGGATCGACCGGATCCCAAGAAAAATAAAAATTATTTTTAATTTTCCATATTTTTCCAAATTCCGTGTCTCGCTCACGCTATCTGCGGCTAATCACATAACATCAGAAACCAGCACAGTTGTCCGGGTAACCGAAACCTAGCCGTCCAAAAACGTGATCCGAAGACGACTGAGATCCTAACGACGCCTCGGATCCTAACAGTCCGTGTAAAAAGTTATTTGCTAGAGATGACAGGCCCGCGACTACGGAAATGGAGATTTTATTTTATTTATTTCGTGCTACAATATTTAATTAAAAACCGTACTTTTAAATTTTAAATACAAACATTTTAATGAATCTGGCTGTAATTTATCTTTTCCATTTTAAAATCAATTAGCTTCGGTTGAAATCAGCTACGCAGAAACGAGCCAAGATGGCCACTCTGTTTACGCGAACACCGTAGCTTAGGCTTACAGCTACTGAGAAGGAAATCTCCCAGTGAAGACAATTCAATAAAATACATAATAAATGGGTATGTAAATTAAGAAACAGTGCGAAATTACGTACTTTTTTTTTTTTTATCGCAGCTAATGCGTAACTCGGGAACGACCCAGAAATGTTGTGGAATACCGGCACTGGTCGCGAAATTTTGCCGGTGTACCGGTTTTCCCGATCTCTACAAAAACCGGCCGGTTTTAGGCACCTGCACCGGTCGATCCCTAGTGAGTATGGTTGTTGCGTCACTGAAACACCTGCTATCTATTTATAACTTACCTGTTCTGTATTGTGCTGATGTTCCTGCACTTAGTTGACTTCTGCTAACTGTTTGTACTGTAATGTTGTAATTTCGTCCTGGTATTAATTCGTTAAAATCGGCTTGAGCTGGACCGGGAGGATCAACTTCTTTTTCCACAAACACCTCCGAATGTATAGCATCTCGAGGTTCAATGCTGGCCTTGTACTGATTGAAGACACCTATATGAACATAAACCAACATAATACAGTTTTTTGTTTTGTTTTAGTCCAGAAATTTAAAGATACATGTTGTGCAACCCGTTGAGAATAGCGTTTGCAACATCTATGCAGGTTAGAGTTAATGTCGCAAAATCATCTCACACGAAAAAAATACAAGAAAATGATAGTGTTGGCAACATTTACATACGTTCGAACTAATGCCACAAAACTAAGTCAGGAAAGCCAACAGGAATGCGTGTACTTTTAAGTTTAAAAGTTTCAATTTACAAACCAAGTGCCAGAATTCAGTAAAAAAAACAAAGAACAATTGTAGATCTGTGTGACTAAAAACAAAAAACAAATATGGTGGGCAAATAATTCTTATCCAAATTGTTGTCATATAAAACATTTCAAGCTTCTTTCCATTTCTTAGTATAATTTTGTGATGATGCCATCCATCATCACACTCACCACCTACCTCATTCACCCACAGCCACTCATGCGCGCCATAACCTAGAAACAGTACGGTCAGAATGCGGGAAGCGGCCGGTTCAACAGGACCTGATCAGCGCTCTCCCACAAAAGTCCAAAATACCAGGTGAGGCTGGTTGATTCTGGTTTCTGTTGCCCTTATGAAAACATACATTACCTAATTTTATACCATATCCTTCCTTTGAAGGCTCTTTTCCCTAGTGAAGAAGTTGGCTTCACTGCCGTGCTCGCAGCCCCCATACCATCGAGCATGCGAGTGGCCTCTAGATAAGGAGCCGCCTCAGCAATGGGCATCATTCTTTCTGCCATTCAGGGTCTACCTAGGCGACCAAAAGAGGAAGCCAGGCGGGCTATTAGGTAATGTATTTTTTCACAAGGGCAACAGACACGAAAATCAACCAGTCTCACCTGGTATTTTGGACTTTCTATATGCCATGAAAACATACATTACCTAATTTTATAGCATAAGCATGAACTCGTCCATAGGAGGTAGATGCCAAGGATGCTGGAGCCCGTGCTGCGAGAGGCTGCCCCGGAGTCTAAATAAATACCACGTGAACTGATCAGTGCAGGCGTGACGACTAGAGTCAGAGGCCGGCGAGATCCCCGCAGGAGGGGAGGGACAGTGACCATGTTCTGAGCCAGGTGATGAAGAAAAATACGTGTCGTCCAGACGTTTTTCTCATCACCTGTGAGGAGTCTTGGTCCCAGTGGAACTTGAGAACTGGGGCCTTGAAAAGTTGGTGTCCAGCGAAGAGAGTCCGCGAGTCAGGAGTCCGGGATTCCGCAACTCAGAAGGACCAGCAGAGAGCAGGTCGTTGCAGGGCTTGTGACGAAGTCTTGTGGTAGCCAAGCAGCTTGCTGGAGACCGATGTTCGAGGTACGGAGGAGCTCGGGGCGAAGCCAGGAGCCAGTGAATGGTGTCTTCGGCGAACAGGAAGCAGGAGACCGGAGTGACAGAGTTGCGAATGTGACGGAGTTGTAACCGTAGTCGACCGAAGGAAGAAATTGCATCTCGAACTTCACTTGTTTGCCAGATCCATGGCTCAACTGAGTGGGATGACCGGTCGGACCCTCAGTCCGTGAGAGGCTGGTCAGAGACCGTACTGGAGGCCGTGACGGTCCCCCCACCCCCCACCCTCGTTTTGAATCGGGAAGGTTAAAACGCCAATAAGGCTAAAAGGGAGAGGGGTCGAACGCTTGCGGAGCAAAAGAAGACGCAAGTCTGCTGTAGTTGCCTGACGAAAGAGGTGTTGTTCGGGCAACGCCTATTACCCTAGAATGGAGTGCGGGTTAGAAGAAACAGCAGCCGCAGGCATGTCAGGAGGAAAAATCGGCTACCGGGAACTGGGAAAGGGTCCTTGGAATAATTACCAGGTTCCTGCCAACAAGAGACGAACGCCATGAAGCAGTAGTCGCTGACTGTTGTCTTCTTGTGTGTTCTCAGCAGTCCAAAGGATCTGGTGTATCATGTTACAAACCTAGGTGGTTGTAAACATGTGTCCGGACGCAGATGACCGGAGGCCAGGAGTCATGGAATAGCGCAGAGTTCGTCATGATTCCGTGACTTCCTGTATTATCCCTAGCAGGCCTGAGGGTCTGGGGAGTCATAGAGGGAAGCTCGAAAGGGTTGTCGGAAGGCGAGGGCTGGTATTGTAGAGCGTTTTATAAGTTCCAGCTGTTGTACTGTGGTCGTTGCTTGTGAAAGCTTCTGCCCTGAGATCGGAGACCGAAGGCAGGAGCAGGAAGAATGTAAACTCTGCACCCTGTTGTAGTGGTTACCATGATTGTTGCTGGTAGATTCAGGGTCCGGGAGTTCGTGGGTTGGGATGCGAGCGGCGTCCGAAAGGCGAAGGTTGTCACTGGCGAGGACTGTTGTGGAAGTCTGGAGGCAGGAAGCTGCGAAAAGCTTCATGGTGTATCATGCTCCTCTGCAATGTCCCAAGGAAACTCCAGGGTCTGGGAGACCGTGGGTAGAGAGAAGATAGGAGTCCGAGCGGTGAAGCTCAGTTGCCACTAGCGAGGATTGGAGGAGGTAGGAGACAAGGAACAAAAGACCTGTCGATGTCGCATGGGGTAGCCGAGGTCCTCATGAGTGTCCGCAGGAGACCCCAAGTGGAGGTTGTTAAAAAGTGAGGTAGTAATAGCTGAATAGTTGGCGAGATGCTGCAAGGGTGTGGCATCCATCGCTTGCGACGACAGTAGTCTTGAGGCGAGAGGTAGAAAAACGGGACGGAAGTCGAGCTTGTTAAGCAAAGCTGCGGTCTCCTTGGCCGGCTCTTGCAGACTCAAGGGGCTGGGAGTCCATGAGTGGAGGTCCGAGGGAGGCCATCTGAAGAGAGAGGGCTCGAGAGAAGAACAGACTTGTTGTGTTGCAATAAATGCATAGTGGTTGTCTCTTGTCGTTGAGAGACACGGAGACTGAATATCGAAGACAAGACGAAGGAAAGGTTTCTATATGGTTCTCAGTGCTGTAGTGTTGCAGTGCTTGCAGCTAATCAGAGGGAGTCCGTTCGTGGGAGGACACCACGGAAACCGAAGGGCAGGCTAGCAGAAGAAGCAGGGTGGGTAGTAACCCGCGGTCACAGAAGAGCAAATCGAATCGCGATCGTTGGACTTGTTAGTCTCTACTTCGAGTGTTGTCCGTATGTTTAGTTTGGTGTCCGGTGTCCGGTGTCCGTGAGTCCGTGTCCGGAGCCCGTGAGTGTAAAAGACACGGCAATACTGAAAGAACAAGCCGTCAGGAGAGTCAGGGAAACCGTGGTCCCTAAAGGAAGGGACCGCACCTTGGTTGATGAATCTGTTGAGCCACGAGCGTCGTCCGAATACTCGGTTGCTTGAACGTCCGTGCTGCAATGTGCTAATGCGTGCATGAATCCGTGGTTGTGTAAAGACACTACGAAACTGATGCGCAAGATATAGAGGAATCTGGGGACCATTTACGTTCAGTGAGAAGAGATCGAGCCTGAGTCTGAGGCCTTGTCAGACTTAAGTCTCGCGCGTCAACCGAAGGCTGGGCTTCTTGGTTGTCTGTGCTGCCAAGTAGAGGTGTCAGCAGGAGTCCGTGTGTGCGAAGATACAACACAACTGAAAGAGGAAGTTACCAGAGGAATCTGGGATTCCATAGCTCCAAGAGGAGACCGAATCTCGGTCGGTGGTCTAGTCAGTCTTAGAGTCTTGATCGTCGAGCGAACGCTCGGTTGTCGTGTTGCAGACTTCTGCTGTCAGGCAGGAGTCTGCGTGTGTAAAACACAACGAAACAGAAGAGGCAAGTTGTCAGAGGGATCCAGGAATGCACGATCCCTTGTAGGAGTCCGTGTGAGTAAAGACACAATGGAATCGACGAGCAAGTTGCAAGAAGAAGCCTTTTGAGTGTCGTCCGAATGCTTGGGTGCTTGGTTGCTTGTGCCGCGTCAGTGTACTGGTGCCTGCTGGAGTTCATGCGTGTAAGAACACAACGGAACCCAAGGAACAAGCTACAAAAAGGATTCCGGGAATCCGTGGTTCCAGAAGAGGAGACCTAATCTCAGTTGGCCGTGTAGAAGGCCTTAGAGTTTTGGGTATCATCCCTTGGTGCTTGGTTGCCTGTGCTGCTTCAGTGTACCGGCACTTGCATGAGTCCGTGTGCAGGAGTCCGCGTGCAGGAGTCCGTGGAAAGAACAAGGTGTAAAGGAAGCCGGGAGCCCGTGGTTCCAAAAGCGGAGAGCGAATTCAAGTTGGAGGTCTTGTAGTTACTGAATCTTGGACGTTGTCTGAAAGCTTGGTTACTCGATCATTTCAGCTGTTGTGTGAGCTGTTAGCAGGAGTCCGTGTATGTGAAAACACACGAAACTGAAACTGCAAGCTGCCAAAGGAATCCGGAAGTCCATGGTTCCAGAAGGGAAGACCGCATCCCGGTCAGCAGTGTTGAGTCAGGACGTCATCCGAATGCTGGTTGCTCGATCGCCTGAGCTGCCGTGTACTGCTAGCAGGAGTCCGTGAGCGTGAAAACACAACGAAACTGAAAGCGCAAGTTGTAGGGAGAGGCAGGGAGTCCGTGGTTTCTTAACGGGAATCCAAATCCTGCTGGTGTCCGAGCTTCGTGCTGTAGAGCACGGGCTGAAGAGACGTAGCCGAATTTAAATTCCGGAGAAGGGAGTCCGATAGCCATGTGGAATTCTTAACAGACTCCGATTGGAGTCTGGTGGGTCCTGGTATTGAAGCGGGACAGCCAAGCGAGCACTACACGCCGTGTCACCTACGAAGAAAGAATGACGCCCATCGCTGAGGCAGCTCCTTATATAGAGGCCTATGCGCATGCGCGATGGTATGGAGGCTGCAAGCACGGCAGTGAAGCCAACTTCTTTGCTAGGGAAAAGAACCTACAAAGGAAGGATATGCTATAAAATTAGGTAACGTATATTTCATGGCATATCGGAATTAGTTTTCAACCCCCAAAAGTCATCGAATCCTTGGCTGGCAGGATCAGGAGAGGATCCCAGTAAAATTTCTAACATATTTGATAATTTGATGACTGTATAACAATTCAAGGGTTGTTAAATACAGGAAACACTAAGTTACCATCTTCAAGAGTTGCACCAACAGTTCACGTAAATGTTCTAGGAAGAATACACAGTTCCTCTTCTTCAGAAGTCCACAGCAGAGAACGTTCCTTCGATTGACGCTCACTCCATGTTGCACTTTAAATTTTCGCGCACGTGCCACGGACCACTAATTTGTGCATTATACACTAGGGGCTGCTGAATGGCAGATGTCAACATCCACTTAGTGTGAATCTTGGCAATCAATAGGCAATGGGACAAGGTCAATTTGGTCGTGGGAAGGGCCAGTAAGGTTCATGAGAGGCACCAGTTGATGAGAAAATCTTTTTTAATTGCGAGGGATTCAAGTGTCCGGAGGTGTGCGCCTTGTTTGGTGTTAGAGTGGAGGAACACTGAAGCCTGGTCTCAAGCAGTATTGTGGTTGGTCTTGCGATGGTGTGGGACGATACCATTCAATTTTTTCCCTCGTCGAGGGCCTCCCACGTGTTCCTTAAGTCGCAATTCCACACTGCGTTTCGTTTCACCAATGTAAGGGGCATTACAGTCTAGGCACGACACTCGAATCCCTAGCAATTAAAACATTTTCTCATCAACGGGTGCCTCTTATGAACTCTACTGGCCCTTCCCGCGACCAAATTCCCGCGACCATTGCCTCCGATTGCCAAGCTTGGCAGCAGCCGTCTAGCAGCCCTCTAGCGAAAAATGCAGCGATCAGTGGTCGGTGGTAAGTGCGCGAAAATTTAGTGCAACATGGAGTGAGCGTCAATCGAACAAACGATCTCTGCTGTGGTGAGGACTTCTGAAGAAGAGGAACGGTGTTTTCTTCCACGAAAATTTAAGTAAACTATTGGTGCAAAGTTCTTGAAGGTGATAAAAGTGTTTCCTGCATTTAGTGTTTCCTGTCTTCGCCGTTTACTGGTTTTTTAATTCAAGGGTTTATGTCGTTTATTAAAGGAGAATTCAAAGGTGAACAGTTAAGTACTTAAAATACAGTCATGAAACTAGTGAGAAACGAAATCCGTGTGCGTCCAAAAGTGATATGAGGGATCCAAGGTGGCGGACCGGCCTCTGCCAAGGGGCAGAGCAGTGCGCCAGGCGGGAGTTGCATACAACTTTTTAGATTAGAGGTTTTAAAACGTGGTTTTAAAAGTTTTGGACAGAGGAGCTTAAATAAAGTGATTTAAGCATAACTGAAGGTTGGTATTTTGCAGATAGCAAGAAACAGGGTTTGCCATTAAGAAATGAACGATCTTGCAAAATGCAGTGAACGTCGTCATACCATTGCTAACTTTTAAAATATGCATTACATACATGGGAAACTTATAGAAAACAGGTCTCAATCATTTCACAGACGTATCACAGCCACTCATTTCACAGACGCCCTTTACACAAGACACTGTATTCAGAGACACTGCATTCCGAAACACTCGTTACAGACTCGTTACACAGACACTCGTTACACAGACACTCTTTACAGACATTTTCAAAAGCCATTCTTTTTCATTGCTCTTTGATAGCTAAGCAGCGCGAGTGAAATGGTTTAGCAAAACCTATACATAAGGATAGTGTACTACATCGAGGGGTCAGGCAATTAACTACTCACCTCCCTTATTTCCTCTAACTATGTAGTCAGTAACCGACAATATTGAGAATGCGATGCCTCTTACACAAAAAAATATTAAAGCCTGCCATCACCACTAGGATGTTTTGATTGGGCGAGCATGTTATTGTGTACAGAATTGTAAAAGAGACAGAAAGAGCAACCAATGTGTGTAGTTGACTGCAGAAGATATAAATCGGGGTTCTCCACTACCGAAGCAAAAATAGCTCGTAAAAAATCCACACGTTGTTCCCAGGGTTACACAAAAGTGTTGTAACAAAAATATCAAAAATCCATTTATTTCTAGCCAAACACAGCTAATATATTCAAAGCACATATAACCTTGTGAAAATAAATGGTACTGGCAGCTAGACTGTAGGCAAGCTTAACCCGTAACTACCCCCTTTGGCTGCTCGACTGTAGGCGCATAACCCGTAACTACCCCCTTTGTTTCCCCTACCTAAGAGGTTGTGAAATATCCATGCTTCCCCTGTTTTTTCTCTATCCATGCTTCCCCCGATTTGTCTCTATCCCCCAATATTTGAAAGTTAAAGACTGGTTCCTAACTGCTGAAGAGTCATAAATACCATAAAAAATTCTTTTCAGCCAACAAAGAATATTTACAAAGCTAAAAAAAAGGCAATTAAGAACATTTTGCCAGGCCCCAGCCAGGCCGGCTAAAAATGGTTTCTTTTTGCCTAAAACATACTTAACCTGATAATTTTAGCATTACATTTCACAAATGTGATGTTCTCCTGGAGGTTCTTCCGGTACGCAGGCGCCTGCTTGCATATCCCACTGTGCATGTGCGGTGCAGTCCTCCCTTATAAAAGCAAGAGCGTGGACGCTTTCAGCATTCATTTTACTCTCAATATGTCAGGCGGTGACTCAAGAGGGGAGGTAGGGCGGGAGTTAGGTTAAGTATGTTTTAGGCTAAAAGAAACCATTTTTAGCCGGCATGGCTGGGGGCCGGCAAAATGTTCTTTCTTTATTGCCAAAACATAATAACCTGATAATTTTAGCATTATCAGTTGACCTCGTCAAAATTGGAGGCGGGTACCGCCTTGACTGGCGCCCCGGGATGCAAGCAGGCTTAGTCCCAAAAATTTTTTATCAGGAAGAGAAAAAATTTGCACTTTATTCAGAACAGTGTGGAAACAGGAATTTGGATCTCTTTCGTAGGGATTGGTGGTCCTGAAAAGGACCGTTGTTTATACGTCTTGCTTCCTTCACGGATGGCTTGTTTCTGCTTCGTTCTGAGTGCTTAAGGGAGCTTGAGACCACGGTTCTGACTGCGACGATTGGTCCCAGCCGGTGTAGTCCTGTTTCTTCCCTTGACATGTCCCTCAGGTAGTGGGAGGTGAAGGTTGATTGATGATGCCAGGATGCTGCTGCGAGGATTTCTTCGATCGGGGTGGCGTTGTGGTGGGCCCATGATGTGGAGATTGCTCTTACCTCATGTGCCGTCACCCTCATGCTCTTACTCATGTTTTGTTTGTCGTAAGCTGCTTCAATTGTTTTCCTAATCCATCGTGATACCATAGCGGCTGAAGTTTCGCCGTTTTGGAGGTCAACAGGAAGAAAGAGTTGGTTTCTGCCTCTACGGATGTCTTCGTGCTGTGTTCGGGCTAGGTAGAAGCGTAGCGCTCTGACTGGGCAGAGGAGGCGTTCAGGTTCGTTGCCTACGAGGTTGGAAACGTGATCGGTTTTGATGGTTCTGATGGTTTCTGTGTTTTTGCTTTGAAGGATGCTCTTGGGTGTAGAGTGACAGATGAGAAGTTAGGGCCGAAAATACAGTAGGCTGGGTCTGCAGAGAGAGCCTGTATTTCCAAACATCTTAGGCTGGCTGCCAGGGTCACGAGGAAGACAGTTTTACGGGTCATGAGATGAAGAGAGCTGTCTTGCATGGGTTCGTATGGTTCTTCCATTAGAGATTGCAGGACAGGGGATAGATCCCAGTCGGTTACGGTTCGTCTGGTTGTAGGGCGTTCGCTTTCAAAGGATCATAGTAATGCTGAGATGAGATAGTCGTCAAGTAGTTTGGTCCTGTTGGCAGCTTTGAAGACTGAGTTTAGAGCGGAGCGGTAGACGAGGATTGTTGACCCTTTCAGCTTGTCACTGATGAACAAGTCTGCGAAGAATTTCAAGAGGTCGGGTAAATGGGGGTTGATTGGATTTGTATGTTTTGTGATACACCAATGAATACACTTGGAAAGATGATGTTGGGTGACGGTTCGTGGAGGGGTTATGATTTCGTGAGATTTGTTATGTCCTTTCCGAATGGGCTCTGTTTGTCTGGTTTTAGTTGGTTGATAGCCCAGTTGTCTATGCGGTGGTGGTGCAGAGGCCTGACCATCTATCGGCCGTAGGGGACGAGGTTTGCCATTGAGTCCACCTTCCCGATGAGGGAGTTTAATTCTCGAGGAGAAAAGCTTGTTTGCTTGCGAAAGAGCCGGATGTGGAGGAGAAGATCTTCTATACGGTCTGGAGAGGGACAGATTCGGGCCAATTGTAGATTGAAAGAGGCCCCGAGGAAAGTTAAGACTTGGGCCGGTGAAATACGAAATTTTTCAAGGTTCACACCGAACCCCAGTTTGTTTAGCACGGAGATGGTCTTGTCTCTGTTTAGTTCCAGCTTGTGGGGGCTTGGATCGTTCAGAGCCCAGTTGTCCTGGTAGGCGTTGGCTTGTATTTGGTGCTGGTGGAGATGTGCCAGAATTGGTTTTAAGACCATTGTGAATATTCTTGGTGCTGCATTCAGGCCAAAGGGAAGGCAACGGAATTCGTAGACCTTTCGGTTGTAGATGAAGCGAACTAGGTGGGTGAAGGCAAGATGAAGGGGAATGTGAAGGTAGGCATATTCAGTCGTGACTGTCCAGTCGTTTTGTTAGAACGAAAGGCGGATGGTTTCTAGTGTTTCCATTTTGAAGCGTTCGTTGTGGATGTAATTGTTTAGAGGTTTCATGTTAAAAATTAGACGAGAGCCTCCTGAATTCTTTGGCCGGGTGAAGATTAAACTGTAAAAGCCTGGACCCGGACTGTGGCATTCCTTGATGGCTTCCTTTCGCAGGAGTTCCGAGACTTCGAATGAAAGGGCTTCCGATCACGGAGGGGCGAAGTTCCACCGGGGGGGGGGGGGGGTGTCATTAGAGGTGGTTGAGTTAGGAACTTCGGGCGAAAGCCATGTTTGATTATGGAGAGTATTTCTGTGGTGTGGGTGAGGTTTTGCCATGCTGGAAGAAAGTGGTGGAGTCTTGCCCCGACTGGAAGGCAGGAAAGGCGGGAGGTGTCATTGTTGGTTTTTACGAAAGGAACTCGTGCCCCCTGGTGACGAGATGCGGCTGCGTCGATCTGGAGATGCAGCTCGTTTTTGTTGGTTGCGTTGACCAGAACGGGAGCGTGGAGCGTCGGTCCAAAAGGGCTGTTGGTTCCTCGGCTGAAAGGACGAGTTGTCATTCGGTTTGTTAGAGGGTGGTGTGTGAGTGGCTTTGTTCCATTCATCCGCTGGGGAACGGGGATTAGGTTGTCTGTGCCTCTGAAAGGGGCGGTTGGACAAGGTACTGTGTTTTAGTGGTTTTGGCTTTCTTGAGATGTCAAGGTGTGGGGCGAGAGTCAGGATGAGGACTCGGAACAGGGTGTCCGACTCGTGAATTGGTTGGTTACGGAGCCGGTGCCGGGTGAAAACGTTCAAGTTGTTTGCGGACGAAAAGGCTACTTCCTGAAGGAGAAGTGTGTTGTTGAAGACGGCTCTTGTAGCCCAGTTGAGGGAATGGTAAGTTGCAAAGCTTGCCTTCTGGAATAGTTGTGAGATAAGGGATGAGAGATTGCGTATTTCTTCTGGGCTTGTATCGGCGGAGAGTTTCTCGCACAGGGCATTAACGGCTGTGTTTAGGACGTCAGACTGTGACGCCGCACGAACGCTCAAACGAAGGCATTTATTGTGTTCATACAGCACGAACGTTGGGATATCGGCGTTCTTAGGAATGGAGAGGGCTGTACTGAAGTCCATTTGGACCTCACTGCAGAGAAATTCGCATTTGGAATAAGTGTCGAAGTTGTGTGGGTTTGTGGCGCCGTCTCCGAGAGGGCGAAAGAAGCCGTTTTCACGACCAGGACGGGGGGGGGATTGAGGAAGAGGAGCTGGATGAGTGGGTCGCCCTTGCCAAGGAGGGATCCTTCATTGCGAAGGAGGCATGTAAGTATTGTAGTAGATTGGCCAAGCAGGTTACGTGGTTTGGCGTCTTTGTCCCGAAGGGCAAAGCCGAGGCCAGTTTTGAGGCCTCTGTTGATGACGGGGGCATCGGCAGACTGTGAAGGCTTGAAAAGGAAGCAGTCTGGCACTGTCTCCTCAACTGTCTTGAGTAGAGATGCCAAAGGCAGTGTGGGATCGTCTGCGGGGTCGTCTGGAAAGTGGATACGTCGATTGGCCGGCGGGGCGGTGGCGGGCGAAGGGACCGCTTGCAATGCCGGCGAAGGGAGTGGATCCGGGAAAAGGAGCCTTTTGGAAGAGGTGGCCCTTCGTTTCATGGCAATGGTAGGAGGAGAAGTGGCGGATCGCTTGTGGCCTTCGTGGCTGGAAGTGGAAGCGACCCAGTCCTGGGTGTGGGCGGGACGGGCAGAAGACGTGCACGATGGCGGAGGCATTGGGTTGTCTTTCAGCTTTCGGACGGCGTTGTAAACGATGTCTTGGACTTCGCTTCGAGTGACGCTGTTTCCCTTTCGGGACGAGTTGGATGACAGGTCCAAAGGAGAATTGCGAGCGGGCGGCAGAGCCGTCGCCCGACGAAGATTCCTCTTGGCTTCACGGTAGTTGTCCCTCGCTACTTGGAAGTCGGTGCGAAGGGAAGAAAGGTCCAAGGGAGGCGGAGTTCGTTGGCCAGCTTGAAGTGGAGACTCCGAAGGGACGATTTCCTCGACGAAGGGAGCATCGGTGAATGGGGCAGGTGGAGCCTGTCTACCGGCTAGGTCAAGAGCAGAAAATCCATCCGGCGCCGAGGGCGAAGGGAGTAAGAGCACGAGGGAGAGCAGCCAATGAAGCGGGAGCTTCGGGAGTGGCGGCCATCATCAGTTGAATTTAAATTCCGTTCGAAAGGCGGAGAACCTTAAGAGAAGCAACGCGTAGACGTACTTCTGGAAGAAAATGAATGCCGAAAGCTTTTATAAGGGAGGACTGCGCCGCACATGCGCAGTGGGATATGCAAGCAGGCTCCTGCGCACCGGAAGAAACCTCCAGGAGAACATCACATTTGGGAAATGTAATGCTAAAATCATTAGGTTAATATGTTTTGGCAATAAAGAAAGCAAAGTTTTTGAAAATGTCTATAATGATCATGTCTGTGAAATGATCTTGTCTGTGAAATGATCACGTCTATGAAATGATTGTTCCTGAAATGTTTGTGTGTCAGAAGCAATCGTGTCTGAGTGTCTGTGAAATGAGCGCCTAAGAAATGAACATCTGTGAAATGAGCGCCTGTGAAATGAGCCTCTGAAATATAAAACAATGATTCAATACGTACTCTACAACAAAAATTGAACCCAAAATATAGATACTGTGTCACACGAAAAAGGGTTGATCCCTGAAATGTATGCAATGCTTTCCTCGGACCCGAGTATTGAGACGGGACACCATTCGGGGGGCACAACACCCTTTTTATGTGGTGTAGTTGTGGTTTGATTTTCGTTCCGTTTTTTTCCCTCATTGGCAGGCCTACTAGATCTGTGTTTCCCACATGTTTCCAATTTATTCTCATGATGTATGATACATAAAGTAGTTACGAAATGATGATTCTACCAGAAAACCCTTTCTCGCAGGAAAATCAAAATTCTCTGAATAGAATCTTATGAAACTGTGTTACAATGTGGGACGTCCCTCTTGTAATCGCTTTGATCTTACTTACCTGCATACAATTAACTCTTAATTTCTGCAATTGTATGTCACTTCCGGTCGCTTCCTTCCTCTGCCTCACGTGCTCCAACCCACTGTTTTTTGCAGTTTCTGCAGTTCACTACGCATTTTCAACGTGGAGGTGGCACCCAGGATGGCCGGGAGGATTCTGCAGGTGCTGGGCAAGCTCTGATTTAGGTGGGAGGC
>JAHWFP010208349.1:0-21594 GCA_023313725.1 Lithobius niger | reverse complement strand
GAGCCCTCATGAGCCCCAGGGCCCATCCCAGAGAGAATAACGTCTATCCAGCCTAAGACAGAGTCCCTCAAGAGCCCTCATGAGCCCCAGGGCCCTTCCAGAGAGAATAACGTCTATCCAGCCTAAGATAGAGCCCCTCATGAGCCCCAGGGCCCCTCCAAGAGAGAATAACGTCTACCCAGCCTAAGATAGAGCCCCTCACGAGCCCCAGGGCCCATCCCATAGAGAATAACGTCTATTCATCCTAAGATAGAACCCCTCAAGAGCCCTCATGAGCCCCAGAGCCCCTCCCTTAGAGAATAACGTCTATTCAGCCTAAGATAGAACCCCTCAAGAGCCCTCATGAGCTCCAGAGCCCCTCCCATCGAGAATAACGTCTATCCAGTCTGAGAGAGAGAATGGGAGGGTCTCATGATAGGGACTCATGACACTTCTCTCTTAGGAAGACTAGTAGATGTTATTCATGATACAAAACTGACAACAACTATTTTTAGTGTATGATTTTTCCCTTTTTTTTTACTCCTGTGTCTGCACACGAAGTTGGAACACAGGGAATAAAATCAGTATTTGTTAAATCAATCTCTGCGAAGTCGCAATTTAACTACAGGACAAATAAGAACTCAAACCTACTATAGGACTTTAAAAGGCACAAAACAAAGCGCAGTAGAATTCAGTACAAAAATTAAAAAAAAAAAAGCAGGGAGAAGCAATCAAAAGGAAGGCAACACAAACAGGTAATGGTGAATGAACAGACGATGCGCTAATTGAGCGAGCGAAGCGAACGAAAATCAGAGTCCATTAACTACCTTGGGGAAAAGGAATGGCTGCCAACGAAAATACATGTACATACATCCGTCCTCTCGAATTCTTCCTACAGGTAAAAACCGGCGTTATTTACATTACACATTTCACTATTATGGGGCAGCTTTACTTTTAGATTCGTCCGACCCACTAGTTCGCGGATAAAATCAGTATCAGTAAATATCAGTAAAGTCGCAAAAAAATCGTACAATTCGAGATCACAGACGTTTTGTTCAAAATTCACTTTGCCTCCCCGACAAGATCGAACTAAACACCAAAACAAAACTTACAATCAAACAAACGTTACCTTCAAATTTCTCTTGTTAAGTGCGTGAACCCGGTGTCTTAATCGGACATTTAACAATCATGTTTAAATCTTAACCAACGATTTTCATTTACGAAATTTACATTTTAGGTCGGCAATCCCAACACCAAGTAATTTTCATATCTGTAGTTCGTATTTTGACACAGCGTCCTGCAGTAACCCCTCCTTCTATCCAACCCTTTCCGCACCAATAATGATACAAAAGCATGCCACCGCCCCCCCCCCCCCCCCCCCAATCCGGAGTTGCTTTGGCATCGTTATCGTTATTATCTGTACTAATAACCACGACTTCTCCAAGCCTTCGACCAGAATTACACTCAAACCATTGTGATGTCAAAGTGTATTTGCAGCTTGAGATTTTTATGGGGGGTTTGGCTTCGTATTTTCACGCCCCCGCAAAAGCGCATGGCTTGCAGGAACCAAACAAAAGGATTAAATCAATAATTTGTATTTTTTTTTATTCGTGGAGTGGGATGGAGAAGACGGAACAGACAAAAAGAAAAAAAAAGAGAGAGAAAAAGAACGCAACCTGTGAAGACGTCATCAAGATATTTCGTCATTTCAAACGTTGTTGTCATGGCTATAAACTAATCCCGCAGCCACGAACCAAAAAGAGCCTTATCAGACGAATTCCATTCGAGCTCTATAACAATGAACTACAAAAAGACGGATATTTTATGCACGACTGGGTTTTCACACGTTCATTCTTTTGTGCAGCCGACAAATTAGAACCTAAATATTTGGACATACAACACAATAAAAAGAGAACTTTAAATAAAAAAAATAAAAAAGAAAGAGTTCGTCAACACAAAATTGGTATCACCAATGTTGAAGTTAAACTTAACTTATTTTTTTAAACAAACAATCGACAACAACAATTTACAATCGATTTTGCGACACAAATTTTCCCATAAAGAAGTAAATGGTGCCTCTCTGACAAGGCACTAACTCACAAATACCTTTGAACTCACACAAAGTTGTAATTTTCGGAGCTATAATTTGCTTCTTGTTCACACAACAATATATATAAAAAGTTAAAACATCAAAAATGGGACCAGCCCCATACACAAGTTATCAGGGGGCATCCATATAGGGAACGGAGCTGCTCCCTGATAACTTGTGGGGGGGGGGGGGGGGAAAGCTGATCACATTTTTTATGTTTTAACTTTTTATATAAGAAATTTTTGTGAACAAGGAGCAAATTATAGCTTCGAATATTAAAAAAATTGTGTGAGTTAAAGGTATTTGTGAGTTCGTGCCTTGTCAGAGGGCACCTACTTCTTTGCGTGGTCACAAAGTAAGATACAACACACGGCAAGTTTTGCCAATTTTGCAGAAGGACATAGCCATAAAAACTTTCAGTGAGCAATATTAACCCTTTTCAGTTTAAGGCATAGTAAATGAGGCAGACAAGAAACAAGGGAAAAATATCCGCACCGCGAAATATGTGCAGGGCGCGAGGAGGTCCCGAACAAAGAGAGCCAGCACTCCCCAGTGATTAGTGTCGTGGTAAACCACAAGAACGCCGTATGGTCCATCAGTTTCGTACGGTCAGTTATGGTCAATCTACTAACCCTGGTCTAGAATCTCGTATTTTATAATTGTTCTTTCTTGTTGCCGCTAGAAAATACATCTTACCTGTGAATTTTGCATTATGTTCTCATGATGCTCGCATCATGAGAACATAATGCAAAAATTCACAGGTATTTATATTTTCTTAGGCAAAAGAAACAAATTTCAGCCGGCGTTCATGGGGGGCCGTTACATTTAAGTTTTTCTCCTCAATGCTGTAGAAAACAGTAGATTTGCAGCGGCAAACAGTCTGAACCAAAATAGCAAAATAATGCATTTTGGTTATTTCGCCTATTTCCTCCCCCTCCCCATCTTACCCACTTTGATTTTTTTTTCAAAACTCTTCAAGTTTTGGGCTTAAAGATGCTTTTCAGGTTGGCCTTATTCTTGTTCAAATAGTCCACCCAAAACCTAAAAGTGGTGTAAGAGAAGTCGTAGAAAGTTGTGATATCATTCTACCAACGAATGGAGTGCACTGCGTTCCACAATTTCTTTGAGCTAGGAGATAAAAATTAACTGTAAAAAAATTGCGAAATGACGGATTGCACCAACAATTAAGCATCTCAAAAACATCAACTTAGTGGCGACAGACTAGCGTGAGTCTAGACATAGTCTGTCTATTTAAAAGCACGTAAATCCTTCCGGTATACGTCGTGCGACAAGTTTCGAATAGCGTTTGCATCATTTACGCAGGTTAGAGTTAATGTCGCAAAATCATCACGCACTAAAGAAAAAAAACAAGAAAACGATAGTGTTGGCAACATTTACATATGTTTGAACTAATGTCGCAAAACTGAGTCGTACAGGAAAACACGGATGCATGTACCTTTAAGTAAAGAGTTTACGAATCAATCACCACTTTTTACGGTGGCGCCGCATAATGGTGCAATATTCCCGAAATTTTGATAGTTCCTGGAAATAATCCTATTTCTGACAAGTTAAAGGGAGATAAATCTTTCCGGTATGTCGTGCGACCCGCTGAGACTAGCGTTTGCAACATTTACACAGGTTAGACTTAATGTCGCAAAATCGTCTCGCACGAAAGAAAAAAAAAAAACAAGAAAATGAATTGAGCAACATTTACATACGCTTGAACTAATGTCGCAAAACTGAGTCAAACAGGAAAGCCAACAGGGATGAACGTACATTTAAAAGGACACTATATTCTCACTATATTCCGGTATCCTGCACGAAATAGCTTTTGCTACATTTACATAGGTTGAAGTGAATGTAGCAAAACCGTTTCACATTTGGGAAAAAAATAGGAAAATGAATGCCTTTGCAACATTGACACGCGTCTGAAGCAATTTAGCAAAACTGAGCCATACAGGAAAGCCAACCGGGAGGAATGGACCTTTAATTTCTAATAAATAAGATTAAAAGCCGAAAAAGAAATAAACCTGTTTAAACCAATTATATTGTGTGCGCTGTGTATCTTGAGTCCTGCAAGTATTTTGTGAGTGGCTACGTCTTCCTGGAGGGGGTGGCTTTAATCGATGGCCGCCATTGTTTTTGTAACCATCTTGGATATCAACAAGGCACTCTGTTACTGAAAACGTACAATCGATTATCTGTGTTCGTTCTGCGGAGAACTCAAGATAGGGCGCGGACACTACAGTAAGAGTCGATTTGTTTTCTCTTGCGAATACATTGATGCATATGGCTGCTCTAATTGTCCGACACCAGTGAATGCAATCCAAAACTTTTCTTGGCCGCGGTTCCAGGGTGCATAAGCAACCCGTAAAACCAGCGACCGCTTGCTCTTCTAGTTATTGATCAGCTGTGATGGTATGGCGTGCCGGTGCACACCTCTCATTTATACACGAGCCCACTACGATTCTTCCATCGGTTTCATTTTTAAAACTGGAAGTTTAATTGGAATAATAGTGAATTGAATCAGCATTCAAAATATTCAGCACCGTTGGGCAGATTTCTGACAGAGAGTTGCCCTGTTGGACTCCAAACCGTTTGGTCCTGGAGTTTTGAATATTTCATTTATCGACGGCGACGTTGCCACACGGGCCGACTTATAAGGGGAAAATAACTAGATAACAAAGTTGTAGCCCAAAAGTAGTTTTAAGGATTAGCTCCCCCTCCTCCCTACCTCAAAAAAAATGTCATACCGTAGAAGTAGCTGTAAGTACCCCCCCCCTTCTCCCCCCCCCCCCAAAAAATACTAAAGACATTAGTTAATTTAACAAGCCGGCATTAGACTATATAACTTTGTTATCCAGTTATTTTGTACGTATCAGTGGGTCCGAGGGCCTACGTCAAAGACCTAGAATAATTTAAGCAAGAATACTAGATAGTTGCCTGTCATTGGTCGGTTGGTGGGTGACGTCACTGCTGCCGATGGTTATAGTTGCCAGCCATTGGTCGAACGATGGGTGACATCAGTTGGCTGACGAATAACAAGAAACCAATGCGTTTGCGACGTATGACAATTTTTTACTCTTTCTAGTGAAGGATTTTACCGATGGATTCGACCCATTTTCGAACTCAGACCTACAAAAGTGGCATAGAATCTGTGTCCAAAATTTGACATACATCGGATAATTCGTTCAACGGGGCAACAGACAGACAGACGGACAAACCGTTTGCGTGAAAGTCTAAATCGACTCCAATAAGACGTAGGATAAGTTTTTATAACTACAACAAAAAATATTTATTTGGCCACATTTCATTTTGGATTTAGCGATAGATTAACGGTGTTAGGGGGAAAAACCTTTCATTCACCTTTTTGTCGACTGTTGAGAAAAACTGGTGCATCTTTCGTTTGAACAGATAGGACCCTTTAGTGAGAAAACATTCACCGGTAGTATTCAAATTTGCAAATAGAGTTTCGATAGTTCCCATTGTGTAGTTTATAGTCAACGTTTTCAGCTGCCCGGGAGTGGAATCGACAGCTTGGATTAACTCGCACGCTTTCAAATTTCAGGACTGTCACCGGGGTGCAACAGTTTTTTTTATAAAATTTCGCTTCATACATTTTTATTTTCTCACAATTTTTGCCACACGTCTTATTAAAATTTTCTCATTTTCGCACCTTGGATTCCCAAACTTTTCACAATATTCACAGCAGAGACTGTATTTTTTTCCCCCACCTTTATGAAATTTTAGAAAAATTTATGAAAATGCTAGAATAGAGAACGGGGTGGGAAGAAAGCGTGAAGCTAGACCTGTGCGCTGGTAATAAACAAAGCAGTGAAGCGTCATATGGGGCGCATTGCCTTATGGGTGTAACAAAAGAACATCATTCTTGACGCGAAGCAGGATCCGATCGCTATCCCACGGCAGACCATTGAAAAAATATCTGAGTACCCTGAATACGTAAAACGGAGTTGGAAAAGCGCTAACTAGTTTGTTTTATTTATTATTCGTGGCACATGCAATTTTTGATTTACTAAAATCCCAAAAATTTCCATTCTATCAAAATTTTCTCGTTTTTCACAATTTTTCATACTATTATTGGAGAGGGAAGAATTTCATATTTTTTCACGTTGGCGGCAGCCCTGAAATTTGCTGCCATCCTCACGGTTCTCAAATGCTTTGCAGCCGCAGAGCGGTTATTGCTTCAGAAATCTTCCATCCACTGCCAAGGACAAACAAAATTTCCCACAGTTTTAGCCCCAAAAGTAAACGTTCAACGATTAGCACAGCTCATCCGTTCCTCAGGACGCCCACCTCGTTTCCCTTACGTCACCCATCTTTGACTTCTGACTCAACTCGTTTGTCACATCTAAATTCGTAGGTGGGTTCCGGCGGAGTTCGTTCTCAGGACGATTAGAATCTGCAACGTGATGGGAAACGAAACGCACGCGCGCGCGCGAGTGTCAAGGCCGAAGATGCAACTATTATCTTCAAGGTCGCGAAGATCTTCCCAACATCCCTCAGCTCGCGCCATCATTCAGCCATCAATTGCGTCCTCCTTTGATAGCACGTATGGCGGCATCGCACGCAAAAAAATTCTCCGAACGTCCTAAATTCGTCAAGAAAGGTACGAAAATTGCCGTCATGATTGGCGTGGAATGAACTAAATTTTGGCGTACATGAAAGACGAAATATCTCTGTTCTTGTTTGATAAGGTAAACAACTTGAAAATTAGGAAATTTCCGTGGCAGTTGAAACATACTCGTGGCAGTTGCAACACAGAATCGTAATTTAAGGACAAAGGAAGTTAAACTTGGGTAATTATTTGGTTAGACACACTCTAAGCTCTTCTGAGAGTTAACCATCGCCAACAGATGGTTAACTCTTATGGTCAGCTCTTATCACTTAACCACGGCAAGGTAAAATCGTCAACGAAAAAAAAATTGATACCTTGCACTTCAGTACTTTCAACCATGTCGATTCGGGAGACAAGTTACGGTTGAAATAATTTTTACATGAGCGTCCTACAGTTTTAGAGAAATAAATAGATATGAATCGCTGTAAATACTATAAATATTTATTGGAAATGAGCCAACAGTGAAAATCATAAACTGCAATAACGTAGTATTATGAGTGCCATGTTTAAAATTGAGGGAAAATAGTTAATAAAAAGACAAGCCAAACGGTGCACAAGCATACACTAAAAAGCGACGTTTCGGAATAGTTTCATTCCGTTGTCAAGCAGTCATTTTCTTAGCAAAGGCTAAAAGTCAACATAATATGCACTTGAATGGGTTCCCATCCTAGACAAAGTAACACGCAGAATAAAATCGAAAATAAAGTGATTAAAACGAAACAGTGTCAGCGCAGAACTGCACATGGGTGCCCAGACCTCTCCCTGACGAAAGCAGGGAAGAATTCGATTTTATTCTACCTGTTTCTTCGTCTAGGATGGGAAACCATTCAAGTGCATATATGTTGACTTTTAGCCTTTGCCAAGAAATTTTCTTAGCCTTTGCTAAGAAAATGTCTGTTAGACAACGGGATGAAACTATTCCGAAACGTCGCTTTTTAGTGTATGCTTGTGCACCAGTTGGCTTGTCTTTTTAATCTTTATGCAATAATATTTCAGTCAAGTGACCTATCATTCACAGCGATTTATGTTTATGTATCCTATGACCGAGTACAGGCAGAATGAAATCGAATGGAGTCCTGGTGACGGTTGTGATCTTACAGTGAGTTACCAGTGGACACGAAGCAAAGTGGACAAGTGTAAGTATCGGTAAAGGCA
The DNA here is from genome assembly GCA_023313725.1 of Lithobius niger. Lineage (NCBI taxonomy): Eukaryota > Metazoa > Arthropoda > Chilopoda > Lithobiomorpha > Lithobiidae > Lithobius > Lithobius niger. The sequence continues at coordinate 13,735 of JAHWFP010208349.1, read as the reverse complement.
GTATGGCAATGAGCTAGTGATGGACTGGTTCGCCGGTTCGAATCCGGGTCACGTAACTTGAATGAAACGTTAAGTGCGTAAAGGTGGCTGGCTTACTGCACTACGTTAAACGACAGGTGTTATGATTTTCACTGATGGCTGTTTTTCCAATATTCCTTCGATTTATGTGTATTTATTCATCCTTCGTTTAGCCTTACGAATACATTTTGATTTGTTTTCCGTCTCCATTGTCCGAGCACATTCAGTCGACCTTAATAACGGGTTCAGTTGAGTAAATCTTTATGCCAGTGGACAAGTGGCCATACCCGTAAAGGCCATATGACAGTGATCTGGTATTGTACTGGTTGCGCCGGTTCCAATCCGGGTCATGTGACTTGAATGAGACGTAAGTGCATGAAGGTGGATAACTGAAATACGTTAAAATTCAAGTGTACGATTTCACTAAATGGCTTATTTGCAATTTTCCTTTACGGTTTTAGAGAACCAATACCTAATAAGGCAGCTTCAATAGGCTAAAAGCTATCCGCTGCCAAGCGACTAAACGCGAACTAAACGTGATCTTGGTGGAGGTGAACAAAAACACAAACAAAAGAACAACGTGATAAACACGTCAAATCCAGCAAACAATCAAAAATTAAAACAATTTGAAAAGTTTCAAAGACCTTCTGCCACCCAGAACATGCAACAAAAGGCAGACAGAGAGCCCAAACCTCTCTCGCGCGATTGTAGGTTCGAAGTTGGGGCTCATTAGTAAAGGCAGTGGCATTTACTGTAAGCTTTGGGCTCAACCTCCCATTTTAGGGCGCGTTTGTTTCAACACAGAATCGTAATTTAAGGACAAAGGAAGTTAAACTTGGGTAATTGTTTGGTTAGCCACACTCTAAGCTCTTGAGTGACTCGCCTTTGCAGCGACTCGCCTTTGCATTCTCGCAGCTAGAACTTAATCGCGATGGCAAAGGTGACATTGCCATGGTAACAACGCTAAATGGATTAGCTAAATTCGACATCGTTTGAGTAAATACTTGCAGTCTTACAATCCGTGCCAATAATATAAAGAATTCCTCATGACGAAACAATTTTCCCAAACGCTTCTGAACTCACGTTATTTGCTGTTTTCGTTGCGAGGCGGCAGACGTAAAACCGCCGCCATGTTGGAATTTGAGGTGATTTCTAGCTTCTAGCTGCGAGAATGCAAAAACGAGAGGTTGCGTAAACGTGCCCTTAAGCCGAAATTCTGACGCTTATCCGCCATCTGTGAATATTTTTCGACATTTGTTGGATTTGGTGAAGAGGCATACCACGTTATTAAAAGCTGAAGAAGCAAATCGGCGATCTGGACTTAAGATCAAACCATGAAATTCGTTTTTGGCTTGTTCTTGTTGTTGGCACGACACGTTTCTACTACGTTCTCTGCAGATCAATATTTGTTCTTTAAACCTGGTTCGTAGCTCATTTTACAGGTATTGCTAGATGTGCCCTTTCCATAAGGCCTTTTCTAATTGGCCAAGTGGTTCAAATCGGTCAAGTTGGTTCAAAGAGGTCAAATTGGTTAGGAAGCTCTAAACGACAAGATTGATGCTTTACATTGTTTTATGCACAGGAGCCAACAAGGTGTTGAGTGAGAGCGTTAGCCTTGATGTGTCGTAGGACTTGATTCGATTTCAAGAGGAACCCTTAACTAAAGAAACATGTCAACACAGATCAGGCTTGAACCCCGTCTGCATGGGCTCGCACACATTTTTTTCCCTACATTTTTGATTTTAAATGTACTCTTGCAAAGCTTGACTCCAAGTTTCCCTCAAGCCTGATCGTGTTTTGTGACGGTATAGGCCTATATTTGACCCCTCTAGGCCTCCATCACTATTTGGCGGTCCTTAAGACCAGGAACAGGTAACATAAAGTTGCACCTGTATTGCACAAGGTTACACGGCACACACTCATCTATATCATGATGACGTTTATACATACCTCTTTTCTGGGTGGTTCCCCACGTGTGTCTCAGCCTGGTGCAATAATACGACACACAGGGGGGGGGGGGGGGGGGACCCACCCAAAAAAGAGACGGAGAGCTAGTGCTAGGGATCTTTAGCCCTGATATAGTTAGACAGTAAGGTCGAACTAGGTGAAAGATAGTAACGTGTACGTGTGTGTGCCGTGGCAAGGATACGTCGCCATCCATCCGCCAGAATTGTTGTGGTTGTGTCCAAACCTCGGTAGCTCCTTAGATTGCCGTAGGGTTAACGTAGGCTTGCCAGTACCCAGCTACATTTCAGTACCTCTACACTTATACTTGGTTCCGGCTGCGTTATTTGTTGGACTCTTACAGTTCACATGTTTCTTTAGTTAAGGGTTCCTCTTGAAAATGTAGCATAAGTGATTCGACACATCGAGGCTAACGCTCTTACTGAACACCTTGTAGGCTCCTTCTGTAATTCTGAACTTACTATATATAACATTGTTTTAAACATTGTTATTATGCAACAATGCCAATCAGGAATCCCCAGCTGCAGACGTCGACTGAAGAATAAAGAGTATGTTTCATATTGGTTTGTACAGGTTGTGCATTAGGTTAAAGCAAGCTAATCCAAACAGCTAGGTACGCCAAAGTAGCACGAATTCGAAAACAAAAAAGAACTCGTTTAATGCTTAATGCGAGTTTTAGCTGATCAGAAATCAAAAGACCAAAGGAACACAAATACACTTTCCTACAACGTTTCATACTGCTGTGCTGCTGTAAAGTTTAGTCCGTGTAAGACTTTACTGCTGTATCCAACCGTTATACACGTAAATACAATTAAAGCCAGAGCCCAAATTTTAAAACTTTTCATGCCCAAACAAAGGGAGAATTACAAACAAAAACGTCAAGTGTAACGTAAAAATGGGGGATATATGATTGAATTCACCCTACTGACGATAGATATATCATTTTTCAAGACATTCAAGCACTTTTCCAGACACGGAATTTCATTATTACCTTCCAGAACATTTCCAAGTTGCTAAACAGTACAGCAGTGATGAATCACAGCATCGTGCCTGAAACCTAGCATGAAAGTGTATTTGTGTTCCTTTGTTGTTTTGACACCTTACCATAAGCCTAAAACGAGGTCGTTTTTGTTTTCAATTAGATTATACTCCATGGCTATTGCATTGCGGGCAAACTCGCAAGCCAAATTTCAAATGGAAAGATTTTGATGGGAGGAGCGGGCTATTCATATTTCGTTAATACTAATTTTCGGATTACTGGGATGTATTCCTTTATTCATATATAATATGGCACAATAGGCTTGTTTACACGGGATTAGAGAGATAACTAGGGTTTCGGTATACAATACCCTAGATTTTAGATGCTATTCTTGGTACAGAATAGCAAGCGCAGCTGAAAGGTCGTTGCCTCTTCTGAAGCACAAGCTTATTAAAACATTTAAAACTAGCTGTACCCCCGGTGTAACATACGCCGGTCTAGCCGGTTCCCGACGGCGCCGACACCCTCCCCCATCTCTATCTCCCCCCTCCCCCCGCATCGCGCTGCCCCCCTCCCCCACATTCTCCCACTGCATGGTCAGATTAAGCCACCTCCCTGGTCACCCCTTTCCCCTCCCACACCCCCGGCACACACACACACACACACACACGCACACACATATGATGAATTTGCTCAGTGCCACCCAAGCCTATTATGTTATTTGTTATTGTTATTTTTATTGCTATTCTGTTATTTTTATTATGACTAGAATAGAATAGAAGGTGTCGGCCAATAAGATTCGAGCTTTTCAAAGGACCAAGCGGAAGATGTTAAGTGGAAGGCACCACCATCATGACAGTTTTTTTGCCGCATGAAGGAGGAAACCCTTGTACAACGGGCGGGAAACAACCGGAGAAAAAGATGTACACATACACTTCCCTTCACGTCACCAGGATCGAACCCGAGTCTGTAAGAAACCAGAGATGTACAGCTGGGACCAAGACGCCTATAGAGCAGCGTCATGTGACGCCATATTGGCTACAAGAGAGATAGCTACAAGGGGCACTAGATTGAAATGGAGGGTTAAACAACGGCACTTCTAGCCAAGGCAGTGCTTTGAGAGCGGCTTTCATAGGCTTAAAAAAAAACGTTGTTTTCTCCAATCCCTTATGCTGCTAGGTTGTAATTGGAAAATAAAGATTCCACTTGCTCAAAAATGTCAGCAACTGCCAACAAATCGACAAAAATCGCGCATATAGGCCTAAGAAATCCACTCTTAACAGCATGTCTTCAGTAAGACGGCCCTTCTTTCCCCCCTCGAGTGACCCTTGCAGCTAACCCTGTTACTGGCTCCAGCATCGAGTTATATACAATAATACTACGTTGTGTCACTGCCCTATCGAATCTGACGCCCCAGTGCTCGCAGCTACCCGTGCAAACATGTGTATCATGTTGTTCATTTGATTGTGTCTTTTGCATATTTCAGAATGGGTGCAGATAACCACGAAACGTATAGCAGCATAGTTTATTATGTACACATTTTGGCTGATTCTACGCTTAAAACGTGTATTCTGGTCCTTTTTCTACCTGACGTCCTGTTGTTACGTAAAGAGAGCATTAGTACCAACCGCAGGATATTTAAATCTAAAAATTTATGGCCCAAGACATCACATCACATTCACCTGGCATAATCCACTCCTGTTGCACAACCCCTACAATAAACCAAAAACGACCATCAAAATCCACGGATTATCCATCTCCGACCAATCCGAGTCGCCATCGCACCAACAACTATAGGCCTACCAGCCCGATTCCCCATCTCCGTCCGGATGGAAGTCAGTTCCTTTAATTATTTCCCTCGCACGCTTCAACAAGTGGGCTAATTGCCACCCAATGGACGAACTGCGCACCAAAGCAAAAACTGTCATCCTTGTTTCCCAAGTCAAAACATCGTTAACAGCAACACCGACACACCAAACCAAGCGGAATGGATTTCCACGTGGACACACACGACCAACCGGCACTCCATCACGACGTAATCATTTTAAACCATCATCGTTAAGGAAGTGACGTACTCCTCCTAGCGTGTACTCCCGTTAAGTGTTAAGCCTATTGACTGAGAGAGAAAGATCGACCACCGAAAGTGAGAGTGCCCCACCCAAGTTCAGTTCATGATTCAGAACAGACTGTATACGAAGCAAACACTTCCTTCTTTGGTAAAGGTGAAATTCAAGAGCCGGAAGTATAGACAAAAGCCGAATTTAACTTTTTAAGGTCTCGGTCAACAATGGTCCAGTTTACTTAAGGTAACCACTTCGCAGTTAGTCGTGTACAGCAAGCCATATTCGCACTGAATTCTCTATCACCCAAACAGAGAACTCAAGATTCCTTCCAATCGCACTGGTCTGTTCGCATTTAAGAACGACGTTCTTCGTTTAACCCTTTAAAAGGACATAAATCCTTCCGGCATATCGTACGACCCGATGAGATTGCAGTAGTCAACATTTACACAGGTTAGAGTTAATGTCGCCAAATCACCTCGCACGCAAGAAAAAAAACAAGAAAATGAAAGTGTTGGCAACATTTTACATACGTTTGAACTAATGTAGAAAAACAGAGTCATGCAGGAAAGCCGCCAACAGGGATTTATGTTCCTTTAAGGGAAGCCTACACTTCGTGGCTCTTTTTTTTTTTTTAAGTACTACAGCATGTCAGGTAGGTCGGCTGCTGCATACGTGAACCGGCGTTCGCTTTGTTTGGGGATGAGAAATGCTGACACTGGGATATTGCTGCAAGCTTTGATCGGGGTTCCCGGAGCCCCAAACAAAAAAAAAAGGGGGGGGGGCTAAGGAGATTGAGGCTCAATGGCGCGTCGACAGCCAGATCATTAGCGCGGCAGTGGTCCGGTTTGCCCCTGCGCCACACAAAAGCTCGCGGTTTTGCCACTGAACCTGGTTTTTAAGCCACACAGTCCTGTAGTCCTACCACTTCTCTTCCCACTTCAGGAGAAACAGTGGGACTGAAATTCATACGCCCAGGGCAGCTCCAGCACCTGTGCCAGACACCGGCCACCGGCGCCATCAAAAATCGACAAAGTGTTTATTTATGCATAGGAGATGTATATTCTCAAAGTTCACAGCAGACATAACCATTTTGAAGGCTTTACAAAAGTAAACTTGAAAATAACACAATAGATGTATTAAAGTGCACGCGGCCTATCTTGAGTTCGCTGCAGAACGAAGACAGATAATCAATTGTACGTTTTTGGTAGCCTTGTTGATATACTAGATGGTTACAAAAACAATGGCAGCCGTCGAATAAAGCCGCTCCCTACAGGAAGACGTAGCCGCTCATAAAATACTTCCAGGGCTCAAGATACGTCGCGCACACAATAAATTTTATATGGCTCGCAAGAACACTGGAAATTACTAGGTAATTTTGCAAATGAAGCCTAGCTAATGCATCAAGGTTTTTTTTTGTTGTTGTAAAATTACCTAATAATTTCAAGTTTTCTTGTATAGCAACATAAAATTTAATACACATATTATGTCTTAATTTGAACAAAGGAGAACCTATTTAATTTAACATAAAAAGCCGAAAACCATTTTCAACATGTGTATATGCTTTAACCCTTTGAGAGCTCCGTTTTTTTTATATCTCCAAAAAAGTAGGGGTAACCTGGACGGGGCTCGAACTAGCAACCTGAAGGAGCTCTTTAACTAACTTGAGGCACACGCCTCTACCAACTCGGCCACGGCCGTCTCTAGAGTCGGCTTGTTAAGGGAACCTAGTATTGTTGTCATTCCTGCATTGTTGGCCATCTCGCGCGTAGTAAGGACTCTGTTTTTAATACTTCAACCTGTGCTTGTGTTTGGCCCGAGATTTTCTCGGGTTTAGCACTCAAAGGGTTAAGGCAGCTTTTTTCTTTATTAAATTCTACTACTTAATCTTTTGTTGCTCAGCTGCCCCTTCTGACACAAATTACTTTCACTGCAATGCACTTATATTTGTCACAAGTCCTCTGGGAAAAGCATCGCTTACAGATGAAACGTGCTTAGCCGACTAACTATCTTCGCTTATCTGTTTTATTTATTTTATTTTATTTATAAGGTTATTTGGCTTAAGGCTTCGACAATAAAAATTCTTATTTTCAAGGTTTTTCAAGTCTAGAATTTTGGCATTTTGGTATTTTGGCAATATCGCAGAAAGCTGCGCAGTATTGCATCTGTATCTTCCCGTTTGTCGCATTCACGAAATTTACCTTGGGCCGATGGACCTGGTAAATGGGTCCCATATTATGGTGAGCAGGGACCCACATCAGGTAGAGGGGATTAGGGGGCCCCACCTCAGGATGAGGGGGCTGTCTTTCAATGTCTGCCTCGGGGCTACAACATGGGTTAATAAGCCCCTGGCTCCATCGCCTGGCAATTCGAGGCTGCGTGCGAACCCTTTATTTTAAATTAAAAGTATAACTGGGAGTTGGGGCAGTCCAATACAAATTTGGCATCAGCGACAAATAATGCGAATGTTTCAAAACAATGCGAAACTGACGTAAATAATAATAAAAAAATACACGTCGGTTAGGTAAACTGGTTAAGTAATTACACGCAATAAAAAAACCGGAGTGTGCCTACTTAATGTTTTTTTAGGTCGATTAATGGGCCCCTGTGCCACTTCATCAAGTGGCTTTTTACCCACGAGGGAGTCGAGGCAGTTGACTCGGCGCCCCACAAAAATAGAGGCCTCGAGGGAACTGCCTCGTGGGTGATAAGCCTCTGTTTTTTTTTTTTAGCAGAGTATATATATATACTCGAATACTTACTCGGTGTAATTATTTATACACCCATAATGCGAATGCATTGCGGGGTGACGCGTTTGGGCCCACTGAAATAGGGGCCGAAATGCATTACCAAACAACGCACTTTTCCTTATGAAAAATAATTTTGTTCATGCTGTTCACTGTTGAACTATTATTTTATAGCAATTTTACTATTAAGAAAAGAAACTGAAATTAGGTCCATGTTGGCTCCATTGCGCTTCTTCGTTTATATTACGAAAAGGGATTTTTTTTTTCCTCTTTTATATTCACTATATTGTATCCTTCCTCCTGGCTCGTAGAAAGCTACGCAGTATTGCATCTATATCTTCCTGTTTGTCACATTCACGAAATTTTACCTTGGGGCCGATGGACCTGGTAAATGGGTCCCATATTATATTGAACACGGACCCATATCAGGTAGATGGGATGAGGGGGCCCTACATCAGGGGCTGTCTTTCAATGTCTGCCTCGGGGCTACAACATGGGTTAATAAGCCCCTGGACTGCACACTCGATAGATACGTAGAGTAATATAGAGCGAACACGGTTTTCTTCTACGTGCGGGATGGTGACTGACATGCTCCTTTCTGGCTTATCTCTATATATAATTACACAAGATCTGCAACGCAGCCATCTGCATCTGCAGCAGGACATACGATGCAATCTCCGCCATCTACCGATGGAACGGCAAATTATACGAGTAGCAGCCAAGGCCCGCTGAGATAGTAGCTGCGCCCGGAACGCAACGGCCAGCAGCGCGAACATACAATGCCATCTACCGACCGAACGGCAAATTAAATAAGGGGAGAGGGGGGCGAGACGAGGGGGTGGGGAGGGGAGCGAGACGACGCGGAATAAGCAAGCGAAGCGAGTGACTCCGCTAGTAAGTCTAATTTTTGTCCCACACGTCAGTTTGGCTAGATGTGGTGTGATCCGGCATCTAGGAAACCCTCACAAATCGTTGGGACTCCGGTGGTTCCAGATAATGAAGAATATAATAATAAACAATAAATCCCATGCTGCCTGTGTAGCTTATCAGTAAAAAAGCTACATAAAATTTCTATCATCCAGAGTTATTTGTAATGGGCCATCCGCTGCCACCATTATAAATTCAGAGGTTTCACCACGGAGTGTTGCGAGTTTAATTCCGGGTCTCAAACGTTGAAATTTTATGTCACCTCAGCAAAGTTGCTCTGATGACGTCATTTGTGAAATCTACCAAGCCCAAGGTCTACATGACGTCATATTGTAACGACCTATTGTTACTTCAAAATTAATATTCATTGTTAGTTGAGATGATGTTATGTGACCAATTATTGTAACAATACAAATCATACAAATTGCCTGTAATTAATATAAGACATCAATTGTAATGGCTGGAATTCGCTTGGACTTCTGCCCGGTGCTCCCAGCAATGACGTACAAATCGCTATACAGAATTCAGCCGCCACGATCCTCCCATCGACCCACACCCAAAGATAATTTCAGCTTTCTTAATTAGAAATATTTTCATTTTTGTCCCAATTCACCCAACTTAAATTCCACCCGCCCGGACCAAAGCTGTTACCAGTGTTTCACTACAACCCCGAAACTGCAAACTAACATTCAAACCAAATGACAGCCCGAAATCCACCATAATTCTAACTTACCCCGAATAAGCCTTTCATTTTTGGCATTCCATTTAAGGCTCTACGCCAAGGCAAGAGTCATCTCCATAAATCATCGCTCAAATTAATAATTAAACATCACTAGAGAGAACCACGACTTTGCACTTTTATCCCATCTGCCAAATTTACCCATCTGCTACTTGACTTTTATTCCTTATTTAACGTACAAAAGCTTTTTTATTTAGCATTGCCAGCCAGGGTAGTGTTGAGAGGTCACCATGCTCCTTCAGCAGTTATGAGGAGTATTCTGGACAATCTTTCGACCCCTACGATAATGGGAGGTTTCCCGGATGGAATCCCTGGGTTGGCACATCCCTTTCCCAGATATTTATTCTTCTCAAAAAGTCTGGCAATGTTCAAAGATTGAGCCGGTTCAGCCACATGAGCATAAAATTGCTTCGGCTGACTTTAAGGCTCAAAAGAAATTATTTAAAAAAAAAATTCGATTACCTTAACAAACGCATTTAAACGGTTTTTCGATGGTATGCACACCGCCATTTTGTGTAAAGTTAATAGGCCTATGGCTTAAGAAAGTCTTCGAATTTAAAGAGATTTCCGCTTATATGTATCATATCAAAAAACAAAACTGGTAAAAGGGGCCGCCAAGTTCCGAATGGTTCGGCCCTTCAAAGGAGTGATATCAACACACCAAAACATTCGCCAAGTTAATCGCACCACTTAATAATTCGAAGGTTAAATGAAAACTAGAACATTGCTACTAGCAATGTTCAAGTTTTCATTTAACGTCCAAAGTATTATTCGGTGCGATTAAGTTAGCGAATGTTTTGGTGTGTTGATATCACTCCTTTGAAGGGCCGAACCATTCGGAACTTGGCGGCCCCTTTTACCAGTTTTGGTTTTTGATATGATAACACTCCTTTTTTTTTAAATTGTGTATTGACTCAACTCCACTACCGCGCAGATGAGTAATAAAGCGCCACGTCAACAAGAAATTGGTTTTCAAAAATTTGCTACTACCTTTTGCCTATAGACCGAACCATTCTCAACTTAGTCACCTCTTTATTGGATTTTGATTTGGTTTTAATTTTGTTGTAATTTGTTGTATGTAGTTAGTTTTGGTGTGTTGATATCACTCCTTTGAAGGGCCCAACCACTCTCAACTTGGTAGCCTCCTTACCAGTTTTTGGCTTTGTTTATTTTGCTTTGTTTTTTACACTTGGTTTATTTTACGTGAATTGGACGTGAATACAATCTTTGCAACGTTGTTTAGATTTATTGTGATACACTAGTGTGGGCCTAGGCACGTACGTCAATATACACGTTCTCATTATCGGAATTTTGGCCGTCCAATGACAGACGATGCCGACAATACTAACAATGGTTATAACAATATTTTTGTACTTACGCGCCCTCCCACGCCATCCATGTTACGCCCCCAGGCTCCAAACCGTAAAAGGTACGCAGTTCGTATTGTATTGCACCCATTCGTCCAATTTCATAGCTGGAAGCCTTCCGTTATCTCGGAATCGATGAATAATCACCCTATGGGATTAACATGAGGATGAGCGGACTAGCTAGTAGCTAGCTAGGTAGTAACACATATTCAACGTTATTGAGGGGCAGATTTTGCATTGAAGTTGAAAGCAGCATAGCTGGCATTCAAACACGAGTTAATTTTTGTCAGGTGGGTCATTGCTCTCGATTTCAACACAATTTAAGCTTTTGTACCGCATTATTATTTTTCCCGAAGTACCTGAAATGTGCCCAACTATGCTTCAAGATATAAGACACTGACGCAATGGCGTCGCGCTACAATGGTTTACAACCTCGACAATTGATTTGATGTGATGTTTGTTGTGATGTTTCTTGCCTAAATTGGCGCGACACACTAGCGTGTGTCTAGATACGGCCATGCCGATTAAGTTATTAAGCCTTAACGCATCAAATGTTAAAATTATATTTTAAACCAGTCAAATTATATTTTTCACCATTCCACATAAATTAAGCAATTTAACAAGCACAAAACCAGACTGGCTTGATTTGAAATTAAGCAATGTTAAATTTGAAGGCGCTTGTGGCACTTGAAGACATCAATCACCTCGGAGAGACGAAATGTTCGTGTGCAATACTGAAGCTAAAAGCCAACCTTTTCACACCCAAGCTGTTAAGACTTGGTGCACCTTTTGATGCCTCAAGTGCCCCCCCCCCCCCTCCTTTTAATACCCACTTGGACACCATTGAGAAATTCGATTTTGTTGGAGCCGCAAAATTTATTTCCCCGGACGATAAATCGTCATTCTCCTCAATTGCAAGACAATACACGAGACATTACTTATGCATGCTCCAATTTTTAAACATTTAACATCTCCAACTGCTCAAAACAAAAGCATTACGTTAGAATACAAAACAACCAACGTCCGACACAAAATCAGTGAGCCAGCGTGTGGGCTGAAAACTTTCTAGAGCTCGTAATTATTATCATGGGCAGATCACGGAGAAGAAACAAACAAACAAACAAACGCAAACGAAAAGTCGTCAAGTCAACTTTGCATGCGTAAACCAGGCCAGTAAGGCAACAACGAACGACACCTCTGCTTTTTATTACCATTTTTTTTTTTTTGTTCCGTGGGATATTGGGAAATTTATTATTCATACAAGAATGACGAGCGATTAGAGAAGAGAAAGGAAAGGAACAGTTTAACTCCAATGACCATAAGAAAAAAAAGAAAAAAACTGACCTTAATAAGAAAATAATCCCGCGTGGCCGGACAACAGTTTTCTCCGCCCGTACTTTTCCTGACTGTAAGACTGACAAGCAAGGTGACCGCTGGCCAGCTATAATTATCGCTGAGAGTTGCATGCATCGAGCGGACAAGTGTTTGTAAATAGCGGAGGTCGATTGAAGGCCAGGGTGTACGACTATTGTGTACATACCACGGCAAGTTATCACGAAATGTATGTTAAATGAGGATTAGAACAAAATAAGCATCTTCCTACGCTAAATTAAGACTGAAATTAATCATACTTTTAAAAAAACGAATTTTTACCCAGAGTACAAAATATAAACAAACTTCTCGGTAAATAATATACAAGTAAACTAGAAATAAGCCATAGGATAAATCATACACTAGAAATAACGCAGTACAGTAACCCACCTTTAATCACTTATGTTTTCATTCGAGTGACGATATCCAGCTTCGAACTGGCAAACTAGCCCTCATCAGATCGATGCCTTACTGCCTTTACCCATATGGCCACTTGTCCGCTGGGGTTATTTATTTAAAGATAACTCCGAGTGGTTGCTCACTTCAGAAAATGTTGTACAGTAAGATTTCGAATGCCAAAATTTCCAGGGATTTCCCATAATTTCCCTGGGATTATCGATGATTTTCCTGAGATATCCAGGAATTTCATATGCGCTTACTGAAAGGATTTCTGTGTTACGCAAGAGATGTAACTTCAAAGGAGGGTTCCCGAGGTAGACTTCTAAGATTCCCAGAGATATCCAGTGATTTTAAATGATTCCACTGGATTCCAGGAATTTCATATGCACTTATTATAAAGATATTTTTGTTACAGAAGTAGGAGGGGGCTGGAGGCAGATTTTCCTGGGATTTCCAAGGATTTCATATGCCCTTATTAAAAGGACTTCTTTGATTATCGTAATTTTGCTCTGGTTATCGTAACTTTGCTCTGGTAATTGTAATTTTGCTCTAGTTATTGTAATTTTGCTCTGGTTGTCGTAATTTTGCTCTGGTTATCGCAACTTTGCTCAGGTTAGCGCAACTTTGCTCTGGTTATTGTAGTTTTATTCCGATTATCGTAATTTTGCTCGGTTAACTGTCACGGTTATCGTAACTTTGCTCTGATTATCGTAATTTCGCTGTGGTTATCGTAACTTTGCTCTTGTATTCGCAATTTTGCTCTAGTAATTGTAATTTTGCTCTGGTTATCGTAATTTTGCTCTTGTTATCATAATTTTGCTTTGGTCATCGTAATTTTGCTGTGGTTATCGTAACTTTGCTCCGATTATCGTAATTTTGCTCTGGTTATCACAATTTTGCTGTGGTTATAATAATTTTGCTATGGTTATCGCAACTTTGCTCACTTTGTTCGGCCAATTATAATGTCTGATTAACTTCTCTGAATCATGGCTAATGTTGCATCAATTGTGATATTTTACTTTCAAAATCTCCGAAGCCCTTGCTCAATTTTATTTGCTTACGAACTGTTATCCACTATCAGGGCATGTGAATGTGGAAAGTGGGAAAAGGAATTTATAATGAGTTCGAAGGTTATGGTAGACAGGGACGATTTCACGGGGGGG
>JAHWFP010208348.1:0-13244 GCA_023313725.1 Lithobius niger | reverse complement strand
AATATTAGTTGCCAATCTGCACTGAACCAGCGGCGGAATCACTGAGTGGGGGGAGGGGAGACTGGGGGCAATCTCCGCCCCAAACCAACCAAAAATAAAAATAAAAAAGGGGATTGTCGTGAAACGTTCAGTTCCAAACTTTACCTTTGATTCCTAAACCGACGATATACGCTGAGGCAACCTCAGGGGTGAAGGGGGAGCAGGGAATACAAGGGTACAAAAACATCAACATGGTCGGTATTCGCTCAACCAAATCAGCTTACAGTTACTTAATAATATAAATCATCAATTCAACTTCATTCTCAACTTATAGTTAAAACTAGCCCGGTATCTGATCGCTTCGAATCTCTAACTTTCTTTCTTCATTGATGAAAATGTTCAACTCAGTAGCTTCATTTCTTAGCGTGGTCCTTCGAACACTACTTAATCAGACCGCACTTCGCGTTGGGAGGGGGAAGGTTCGCACGGGAAGAATAAACATTGTAAAACCTCTTCTAATCACAACCACCGGCAACACACTGCCAGAAAATGAAACTCCGGGTAAAGACTGAAAAAAAGCCAAAGGAAAAAAGAAGCCACGAAAAAAAAAGGCCACGGAAATAACCGTAGGAAAGTGTTTACTGTTTTCTTTAGTGTTTTTTTTTTATTTATTTAGGTTGGGTTGGGGGAGGGGGAGAATTGAGGCTTAATGGCGCGTCAACAACTAGGTCATTAGTGCCAACCTCAGTCACGGTGCAGTAGTCCGGGTTGTCACTGCACCACGCATTAGAGATATTAAACAAACCTAAGTTAGGTAATAAATTTCACTAGGAAACTGTTTTTTCCTTCTGCTTTTTCTTTCCCCAGGTTTTTCCTCGGATTGTTTTTCTTCGGCTGCTTTCCTAGGAATGTTTTACTTCGGTTATTTTACTATGGTTATCTCCGACGTTGTTTATTTTTTTTTCTATTTTCACGGCATATTTTTTTCCGTTGGCCGTTTACTGTCCATTTCTTTTTCCCTTGTACTTCGTTCGGCGAAAATCTTTCTGGGGGGGGGGGGGGGCCCCATTTGGTGGTTTTTCCAGGTTTCTTTACCCTAGGCTTGTCTTTCTTCAACGCATTTCTTTAAAATAAAACGTCAAATTTGATTTTCAAATCGACTTTAAAATAAAATCAATCTTAAAAATGTTGCTCTATTTATATTTATAATTAAACAGAGTAATACTTTTAAACTCAATTGAATACTTTACAAATAGGTTTTATCACGCATAACGATACTTTTATCCTGAGAGTGTGAACAAGCCACCACATTTTCTTGGCCTATCCAGATTCCATAAATAGAGGTTTGCAGTTTATGTGATTGACTGACTTCATTCTGTGTTCATTAAATTTTATTTTTTTCAGTTGCAATAGAAACAGTATTGTTTTTATTGTGCGGTTATTATTATTCGTTTATTGAATTTAACAACTTCGTAATATTTAAGGATTTCCCATAACCAGGCATGATTAATCGATGTAGACTTGTAGTTGCCCCTTCTGAACTGTCTAAATGTCATTGTCCATTTCATTGGTACATTTGATTATTTCAATTAAAAATCATCAATTTTTATCCGTGTTCATTTTAACAAGTGAAAATTCAATAATATAACCCCCTTTTTTTACGCATAACGTTTTTGTTTGTAATTTTAATACACGTCACGAAGTGAACAAGTGGTAAGTTTGTCACTGCAATCTATCTAATGGCGGAACAGGATTTTAGAATAGACTAGTGCTTCTCAATGTTTAACTATCGATAATTTTTTTTCTTTCAGGGTTGCTGTCAGTGGGGGGGATTTCACGACGAATTTGGTCCTCCGCAAGAGTGGACCTCCTTCCGTAGCCTGGACTACGGGTTCACTAGAATGTACATATTGAACAGTACTCACTTGTTTGCCGAACAAGTCTCAATCAATCAGGTAAGCTGAAATGTAAATAAGTATTATTTTTAGTTTGGTGACTCATGTTCAGACGGATTTAGTGTGTTGCATTTACTGATAAGAACACTGTTAGTTCATATTTACAGGTCGGTTGTCAGGTGAGTTGTCAGGTAGACGTGTAACTTACCGAATATGTAATTATGTATATTACATTATCACCCAATTTCACGATCTCAGTCCTCCTTTAACAATAGAACACGACATTATTGCAACAAGGGTTCAGGAATGAAATGCAAAAGGAGGAGTGATATCGGATATCACGCCTGCTCTTGGATATCACGCCTGATTATGAATTAAAGAACATCATGCTTGCTCCAGATGTTAAAAAGGACTTTACAGCCTCGATTAAAATATGAACAGCACTGTAAAACGCTAGTAGCCAAAATCTTGACAAAGCCTAACGCTAGCCATTCTGACACAAACGTCTGTCATGGTTTTCATTATTTTTTATTTATTTAATATATTTGGAGGTTTTCAGCATAATTAAACCCAAACCAACATTATTACACATTGAGTATACGTTTATTTATCACTAATCGAGCCCATTTGGCTCTCCGTCCAGTAATTACACATTTATTGTCTTACCGCATAACTGTTCCAAATTCCGAAAGCACCCATCAACGCACAACGAACGAATACCCAGTTAGCCAACAAAGGTTCTCTGTTTTTATTTCTGTATTGTTACTCGATTCCGACGTGCCCAATCACCGTTCATACCACAGAAACTCAACGTCGAATAGCCCCTTCAAACAACATCTCCTAAAAACTT
Source organism: Lithobius niger (assembly GCA_023313725.1). NCBI lineage: Eukaryota > Metazoa > Arthropoda > Chilopoda > Lithobiomorpha > Lithobiidae > Lithobius > Lithobius niger. Next base: position 10,520 of record JAHWFP010208348.1, on the reverse strand, counting down.
TTTAACAGAAGTTGTCTGAAGGGGCTGTTCGTCGTTGAGTTTCCGCGGTATAAACGGTGATGGGGCACTTCGGAATTGAGTAACAATCAATAAACACGAGCACAGAATCTTTACTAAGAAAAGAATAACAATGCTGCTAACAACGGCATCTTTGTCGCATTGTCGACCTTTCTGACCAAAAGAACGTCAGCAGGATTCATTTTTTGTTGTGTGCGTGCTGTACTATTGTTGTTGGACTGAGATCGTGAAATTGGGTGATAAATAGGTTATCAGCCACTTTCCTCAAAGAGATACAACAATGGCTCGGCCCTGCTGGCCTCGACATTGTTATATCTCACTCCGCGGAAAGGTGGTTGATAACCTATACAAGTACACTATCGCATAGGCACGTTGTTCATTGTTTAAAATTAGCCAGGCGGACATATGGATCATCCACGTTTAATGTGTAATTTACAGTAAATTTTGAATTGCATTGTGAATTAAATATATACTAGAGTTAGACGTCATAAAATTCCGCCAGTTTAGCTGGTTCCCATGAAGTTACGCACCCCAGGGCATTATATACTGTGGTTATAGATACAAAAGGCCAAGATCCACTTACACCTATACTGTCGTAAGAAAACAATAAAAGTAAGATTATACTCATATCTGGCTAATGCCTTTGTCACAACATTAAAAATACTTAACATATTGGTTTCAATTATTTTGTGGTCGAATGGGTAACTGATTAAAATTTCACTCCTGACTGATGGTTATGATAAAACCACAATGTCAAAAAATTGAACAAGGATTTAATTTTCAACAAATCGTTATATATTTGTCTCGTTCTCCTAGACAAATAATACACGGCCAATAGTTCTCATTCCTTGTATTGTTTGTCTAGGTGAACAAGACAAAAATGTAATGATTTGTCGAAAATTAAATCGTTGTTCAGTTTGATGCTATTGTGGTTTGATCTTAACCGTCAGGAATCAAAATTTAATCACTTAACATATCTAGTTAAATAACACTTTTTAGCCTAAATTTAAAAGCAGCAAGGGAAGGGGCCTGTGCAACATATGCAGGAAGCGTATTCCAAGGGTTAACTATGCGACCTGAAAAGAAAAACTTATGGCAGTCCCTCCTAAAAGGCTTTACTACTAATTTAAGGTCATAGCACCTTGTTTGTTTGTGTTCCCTTATTAGGAAGAAACTGTTGCTATCTATATCAGTTAATCCCTGTAGGATTGAGTATGCCAAGTTAAGGTCCAACCTAAGCCTTCTAATTTCGAGTGATTCGAGGTTTACGATACTTAAACGTCCCTTCTAAGTCTCCGGATATTTTGTATCCCTGGGCATCAAGGGTCAGTACTTCCTAATTCAACAAATTTATAGCTTGCAGAGCTTGGTCAAATTTATGCCTGTTTAGCTACCTCGCACGTAATTACGCAGTTTTTTTTTGTGTGTCCCAGGGCACCCTAGGACAGCTTTGACTGAATAATAAAAATTACTTACTTATTGAAAGTAAAAATTCACCTCTTTTGTAACATTAGACCATATACGAAGGTGATGTGTATCATTAACACTTAATTTATACTCAATTTGTATTGTAGAAAAGTAAAGAAAAGCTGTTTTGTTAGGTGAGATCAGTTTCCTTGCCCGAATTTCACCAGGACGGGGTCGATAAGTTTCACTGGGGAACAACTTTGAACACAATAGGATGCAAGAATGCAGCCACTTTTATTCGGTCCTTGTATCCCAGGACAGTACTGTGCGAAATAACTCGGAACCATTGTAACCAATGTATCCCCCCTCTTTTCCTTTTATTGCTTCGGTCTTTTCCAACTCTTTCATTGTTCCTTCCTTCCTTCCTTCCTTCTCCTACTATCTATGCTACTTATCCCTGTTATGGGAAGCATCAAATGTGTGGACAATCCACCAATGATTTTGGCCCTTAGGCTTAGTATATTTTTTCCCCTTCTTGGTTCCCTTGAGTTAAGACTTGCAACTATACTAGGATGCCAATATCCCTTGGGGATTTGACAATCCGTGATCCGCCCCAATGTTGTCATTCTTCGTGGGTCCATTTACATACCCGGAAACATGTGTTATGATAGGAGGGATAGAATGCATGATCTGTGGAGGAAACCCCAATGACAACGGAAGGAGGAGAAATTGCTAACTCCATGAATAAATTATGTATTGCTGGACCTATAAAACTACTGCTCGTTTCCTCTCCCAGGCTTTACCTCGGCCGCTCCAGACCGAGTGATACAGGGATAGAATCGACGACCTCTAAACACCTTCCTCAGTTTTGCCCTTTTGTCTCCTTACGTGTACTACTGTGACGTATCTCACTCAGGTACACGTACACAGTGTACATGGTGAGGGCAGTGGGATTGCACCAAGCAGTCCTCCCAATCTAGACGTGCATCAATAGTTGCCATCTTAGACGACACCTAGATACACGATGGTTTAAGGGAGAAATGAATGTTAACTCGCAGCAAGACGTCGAAGCTTACTGTGAGCTGCATACGATAGCAAAGCTGGATATGAAGTAAACTTCATGAACAACCCTTTTTCAACCAGGGCTCGTAGAAATATTTGGCATCAGAACATGGTTACCACCGTTAGCCTTAAGCCAACCAGTAATATCCAGTAGGCGGTACTCCCTAAGAAAATCATCCAACCACTAGTACTATTCCAGAAGTACGATGGAAGAACCACATCACCACCTTTTCCCCCTTACGAATCATCACATCCATACATCACCGTTTCTCAGAAAGACAAGAAGACAGAACCCACCATGGCTCAACTGTGGGCACATAAATACCCAGACTCGCCCCACTAGTGACAGACTCACGTAGCACAGATGCCGGAACACTACAAAGGAATCCCAATCCTCATTGCTTTCGAGAAGTCTCGCCAAAGAAAAATTATGGATCTCAGAAATGTTGGCAAGGCCTTTTCTTGTCCTGGCGGTTGCAACTCCTCAACAAATCCGCGTATTTGATCAACACAACACAGAGTGTAAGATGATGCTTATGCACACGATGGGACCTAACCTTTTAATTCATTTCCAAGGGTAGTTATAAGCTAAACAAATCAGGGAACAACTTTTGCTTGACTATGCAAGTGTGGACCCATTTGAGCAAATGTGTCGTTTAGGGGACCTCATGGCCATACGAATACTTGCGACTGAAGATCTACCGAGTCACATAAGACGTGCCTAAGGCCTCGTGGGAGAAACTGTAGCAACAGTGTTCCCATTAACAGAGAATCAAGCCTGCATTTGGATGTTAAGGGGGATTCAGCATCCACCATCGACCGTCACTAGGGAATATCTCATCCATTTCGGATGACCTCATATTTGCACTACTGCAAACAGAATTAGTAGATAGCTTGACCCACCCCAGTTCCGATGTATCAGCCTTCACCACCACGATGGCTATAGCATCCCAAGCATTTGCTTATCGAAAAGAACAGCCAGTTTAGTTGGAGGAATATTGGAGAATTGGTCAGTTGCTTCCTCAACCTTTGTATACCATACAATCTGCTTCAATGAACCGTACACGTTATAAACAAGTAAAGGCTGACGGATCAAATCGTAGTTTTTATAATAGTTCCTTACGGCAACAACGTACGCGACCACATCACACAGTTTTCAATATCCATCCATGCTCAATGCAAGATGGTGCGGTACAGTGAAGTCAACCTCCTAAATAACATCAACTGCATCGTACCCCCTCCTCCATACATTGCCGTAATTCTCAACATAATTTTAGGGACTGTACCCATGTTCAAGCGTCTGAATACCCCCCAGGACCAAGGTGTTCAAGGTATTATGAATTTGGACATTCGGCTACCACGTGTGGCATGCGCAGCCCACCTGCACAAGTGTCGAATCACCATGACCGTGGACCTCCCTCAAGAAAAATTCCAGCTGGTGACCCTTAGCACAGAGCTCCACTCCAAAATGTAATCTATGCCGTCCAGTAGATTAGATTGGCGGGATCTCAACAACAATACATTACTCCAGCAATCAACCACAAGACAATCTTTTTTCCTTTGCCAAGACCATCAAGCCTTTGCCCTTGCCGAGTTGGTCCTTACAACTTGACAAGGACCAACTTATATTCATCCAATTACCACGATTGTTATGAAGATGGTGGCCAGGTTGTAATACAGTGTAAGAAAACAAATACTGACGATCGTTATTTTGGACCCACGGATGATTTATAAGCTTACGATTCTGGGTCGACACTGACTGTAGTCAGACAGTGTTACAAAAAACATCGACAGGACTAAATACCCTAGGGTGAGGATAGCGTTAGCATCCAAAGGCATTTGCGCTTATGACATCTTGATTGGAGACATCCGTGTCTCCGGTTATGACTGCATTGGCGCCGCCCATATCATATTTTACTAGTTTCAGAAACGTCGTTAAGATGCAGCCGGCTTCCAAACACGTAATGTCTGCTTTATGCATGTTAATAGTGGTTTAAATTCCAACCTCTTGACCAAAACGTTTATGTTTACGCTGACGAGGGATGGGTCCCAAGTTAACATCTCAGATAATCCTATATCATTAACCAGAAATACTGTTTTAAACCCTGCTGTGTCCATTTTCTGTTCCTCTTGCTATACCATACCTGATGATGTTGTACAGCCGGTCACTTCGTCAACTGCCACCGTAGCTAAATCCAATCCCCCTTTTTGTCCTCCCACTTATTTGGGGGCGTGGAGAGAAATGCCTCTCACCTCTCACGCCGTTTTATTTAATGAATCTTTTATGGATGGGAGTGAGGGATATGAAGAATGGGTGAATGATGAGCCTCTTTGTGTTTTGTCACATCTTCGAGCTGATCCTCGATTTGTTGCGAAACCATTCAATAAATGTCGCAACACAGGTGGGCAAGACATACTTGTCACCATCTGGATAAGAACCCCTATCCTTTCTAATTACAAGGAAGGTCAGAATGACCCGGATACATGGATGTGGGATCTGGCTATGCAGGCAGAAATACAAGCATTGGAGGCTTGCATGTGTTGGACCTTATTGATAGACCACCTGGTGACATAAAAGGAAAGAATTCAGAATAGCTCTTCGCTAGGAAGTTCAACAAGAATGGGAGCTTACAGAAATTTCAAGCACGCCTTGTACCTTGTGGGTGCTCTGCCAGATTACAAATTGATTTTGAAGAGGCCTATGATAAGGGGTGCTGCTTTTGACGTTGTCTGCTGTGGCCCATCGCTGCTACTCATTACATGCCACACACATTCATTCTGCATACCTTCATTGGGTGGTCGACCATTTAATATGTTTGCTACCACCACCAGGTTTATATCATAATGTAGCAGGTTTAGTCAACAGGTTTGCAAAGTCAATAAGGCTCTCTATGGCGTAAAACAATCTGGCTGTAGATGGCACTTGAAGATGATGGTGGTAGTTTTTGGGTGTGGCCTGACTCAAAGTCAGTAAGACCTCTGTGCGTTCTTTAAGATAGCAGGGTAATACATACTGCTCATGGGAATACACAAGGATGACATGTTTTGCCTGTGCCCCTGACAACCTCATTGATGAGACTTTAGCTGGCGTAGGGATGCAGCTAACTTTAATCGAAACAGAGAACACACTTTACTTGGGATTACTGTTGGAGACGAGCCCTGATGTCTCTCAACCAGCATAAGTTACTAAAATCCTAATTACCTTTAATATGGTTGATTCCAATATTGTTGCAAGCCCCTTTTTGACCAGTGACCACCCAAAACATTGTCGAGTGTGCCAGGTTGCCATCAGTCGATAAATAGAAATATCAATCTTTGATTGGATCCCTCTTATTTCTAATTTCCAATAGTCTCCCCAACATAAGTCATGCTATGGGTAACCTGTCCCGGTACAACCCATGTCCGACTCAACTCTATTGGGCAGCAGCAAAACGTTTCTTACGGTACCACAGGATACAGCAAAGTGATATTTGTTTTTCTCTTGGTGCGCATCAGGAATTCTTATAAATTTTTCTGATGCAACATGGAGCTCACTAACGACTCCCGTGGGTTTAACGGACATGCTGTTAGATTTGCAGGATGTGTGATTCTCTGGCGCACCACAAAACAAAAAATGGTCGCCCTAAGTAGCGCAGAGGCCTAGTTGGAGATGCTTACAGAGTGTGAAAAACTTTGAATGGGTCCGAGGCATGATTAAGGAATTTCAACGTGAAACCTTTTTAGAGTATCCTTCCATCATACATTTTGGTAGTCGAGTTGCCATCAATTCGTTGAATTCCTTCTCCGTCACCACCAGATCTAAACGCTATCGTCGTAAGGTATGGTACCTTCATAGCTTAGTGGAGGCAACATTAATTGCACTACCCTTTAGGCCTGGGGTGGATCTTATGCCAGATCTACTTTCACCATCAGTGCCCAGGGACTGGCTACAACGTTTTCATTACCAATTTAACCTATACATGTAATGGAGTGTAATCAGTTTTATGACATTGCCAGCGTATGCCTTTATTGTTGTAGATAGTGCTGTGACCTTTTAATGTTGTTTCTCATTTTTGTCAAAGTGGGAAGCATAACGTTGACTAACTGTTTGGCTTCATTGCCTCATACTAAAACAAAAACAGTCTATGTATTAACTTACTTTATACTACATGTTGAATTTGTAAGCTTAATCTCTAGCTTAAATGTTTTGCAGAAAGCTGTTAGAATTATATCTAATACAATTTAGTAACTAATTTTCGTGTCACTTCCTTGTCAAGGGATGGTGGGGTATGTGGGAAGTGACATTTAAGCCCCGTCACTTCTCCATGTCTAATACTCCCTTTTACCTGGAGACAGTCGAGGTATATATCTAAGCCTATGCCTCTTTGAATTTATGTTTACCTGCAAGCAGTCTGTTTTTTCGTGTAACAATACCAAATCCCTCGGCCGAGGTCTAATAATACCATCTTTGTTACGTAAAGTTGCGCTTCTGAATTATGTCTCCTTTCTGAGTTGTAACACTTTCCTTATGAGCGCGCCTCCATATTTCATTAATAACCATTGTATCCCCCTTTTCCCTTTGTTGCATCAGTCCACTTCCACTCTTTCATCGTTCCTCCCCTCCTTCGCCTACTTTCAAATCTGCTACACGTCCCTGTTGTTAGAAGCATCAAATGTGTGGCCAATCTGCCAGTAAATTTGGCCTTTATACCTAATTTATTTTTCTCTTCCCGGTTTCGTTGAGTTATTACATGCGAAGATACCAGGTCCCCAATATCTCGTAGGGGATGGACAATCCATACCCCACCCCAATGTTGCCATTCTTCGTGAGTTTACTCAGCCAGAAAACGTATATGGTAATGCATGGTTCATACTAATATCAGAAAATGAATATCCCTGACTATCCCTGATTTTCCCTGACTTATTTCTTCAATATATTACCTGACCAAAACACTTGTTTTTAAAAATGTTTTTCTTACGCCGTCAACTGCAGTGCTCCCACGCCAAGGGCACAATTTTTTTAAACTTTGTGAGAATTTTAGGGGGTTGGTGGGGGGTAGGGGGGTTTGTGCATGGATAATGAAAACGTGGCCTAGTATTTTTCATGACTTTTAAGACCTGTCACAAATCTTGACCCCATACCTGAGGTCCAAAATAATCTGACTCACCCCCTCAACCCAAAGAGTTTCTTATGACCACTCAGGCTACCTGTGGATGATATTTTATAACCAAATGATTTCCAAACATTTGAAAATGCATCACATTTTCAATGAAATGAAAGGCTGGAAATTTTAGTCAGCACGGTTCATTCTAAAAAAAATAACTGAATACCCTGACTATCACTGACGTTTCCCAAATTTTCCATTTTTTCCACGACTTTCCCTGACAGCATTTCATATCCCTGACTATCCCTGATTTTCCCTGACTTTCCAGATCGGTATGAACCCTGTAATGTAGGAGGATAGAACGTATGATCGTGGAGGAAACCCCAACAACAACGGCAGGAGGAAAAATTGCAAATTCCGTAAATAAATTATGGAATGCCGGACCTATAAAACTACTGCTCGTTTCCTAACCTAGGCTTGACCTCAGCCGCTCCAGACAGAGTGGGATAAAGGAATAGAATCGACGACCTCTAAATACCTTCCTCGGTTTCGCCCTCTCGTCCCTTTACGTGTTCCACTATGATATATCCCACTCCTCATATTCCAGAGGCCAGTGGGATTGCACCATATGATACTCCCAATCTTGATGTGTATCAGTAGTTGCCATCTTAGACGACACCTAGATACACGACAGTTGAACGGAGAAATGAATGTTAACCGAAGCGAAACGCCAAAGTTATAACCGAGAGCTCCATATGGTAGCAATGTTGGATGAGGAGTAGACCTCACTAAGAACCCATTTTCAACCTGGACTCTATAGAAATTTAACTCCACAGGCAGGCATGGTCTGATACGTTAGGCACAGCTTCCAAGAGTTTTGATATCTAGACCAAAAACAATAAATTGTAAGGAAAACACACTAAGTTGCATTCATTGAACTTCTGTGATATCAAAACGAGAGAAGTTTACACTTATCAGACATACAACGCAACTTTAAAGCTCAAGAAATAGCAATCAAGAAATCCTGAACGGGGCTTACCCTGCTCTCGGTTAATAAAAACTATTTGCGAACTGCGAAACTGCAAAACTATAATCCTCATTGTCAAATTGCGGCGGTACCGATTTTCGTAATGTCAGGAAGGGTTCATCAATAATACTGTGTTCTACGCCACACTAACAGCTCGAGTGTGGAGCGTTGTACACTATTTTGCGGTGGTTTAACAATAAGCCACCGTCATCCGAGTTGTGAAAAAGAATTGTAAGTTAATCATTCGTAATTAAAGCAAAAAAATTGTAACAAAAACCTTCACTGAAATTCACCGATGAAATTCACTGTAGAGCCTATATATATTTTCAATAAAAATAATACATAGCCATCATTTCAGTAAAAAAAAAACCAAAAAAAACGTAGCAATGCGCCACGTTTTAAAATTGCGTTGTAGGTCTGATAAATGGAAACTTTGCTCGTTTTGATTACGGTTCATAGGCTGAAAGTTGGCAGGATTTTTGCTTACAATTTATTGGTTTCTAAAGAAACAATTTATTGGGTACTCACAGTTTAAACCATGCTACTTTTAATTAACTAATTAATTTTTTAAGTATTTTTAAGGTATATGGCACGCAGGTTGTTTTGTTTTCCATTTCACTTCTGTAGGAATGGAGCGATCGTGATATTCTTTCACCAAGCTTTAAATGCGTTGCTTGAGAAAATCTGGGCCGGCCATCATCCAATAGTACAATTTCTAGTATTTCTGAAGAAGCATGATTCCTTTTTAACGACGTTCGGTGTGAAGCAAAGAATAGGAGATTCTCGTCCAGTGATAGTGTTTGTGAGCGTGTCTGTCTGTCTGCACGATAACTTTTAGAATCATTATCCAATTCATTTAAAATTCTCCACGTGCATTCTATGTTGTATTTGTGCATTTCAGTTCGCAAATCATTATTAAAATTAAACAACAGGTTTAGGGGAATCCTGACTCAACAAATATCGAAAATACTTATGTCAGGTAAATTAATTGGAAGTTCAACATACAATCAAAAGCTTGATACCTAACACGACACCTAATAGACCTTTCATTATGTCTTTTAGTTAATGGATGAAAACCGTTGATGAACAAATTCAACCCTTATCCCAACCGTATGAGTCTTCACGGTTTTTTTTTTTTTTTTCGTATTTTAGTATTTTTGGTAATTATTCGGACGAAATACTTTTCGCGCTATCGACTTAATTCACCTACCTATCGTTCCCTTTCTTTGTTACGCTTCAGAAAATCATAATGAAAAACCTGAGCAAATGCTTATTTAATTTAAAAACGCTACTCAATGCCATAGATTAGAAAGTTAACTAGATATACCATCTCACTTCTTCCCATCCTACGCGGACCTCTAGCGGAAGTTGCGGCTACTAATACCTCTGCTAATGCTTTGCTTTCGTGCTGCTTCGAAGGCAGAAGCATTAGCAAAGGTATTAGTAGCCGCAACTTCCGCCAGAGCTCCGCGTAGGATGGGAAGAAGTGAGACGGTATATCTAGTTAACTTTCTAATCTATGTCAATGCCATAGTGATGCCACTGCCATACTGCGAGATGAGAGTGCAACAAGAAAACCTGATTTCGACCAGAACAACAGTAAACGGAAAATATCTCTGGCCGGACTAGATTTTGGTTGCGGTTTCTGATGTTATATGTTTAGCCGAAGAGAGCGCGGTGGCACGAGCGAGGCACACAATTTGAAAAAAAAAATAAAACTCAATGCACTTTAACATGAATATTTCCACCGGAAATAAATAAATACGCCTTTGTACAGCAAAGTCAAAACCTTTAGTCAGCCAGCTTTGTAATTTTTTTTTCAATATTTGACCGAGTTTCACTAATCCTGGTATTTTAATTGTCCACAACGACAGAACCTTTAGCAAGCAGTTAATATCTCATTCACCGTGATGTGGTTTGGG